>JAQIXT010001457.1:0-15616 GCA_034700445.1 Stenotaenia linearis
TGAACACACTCAAGTTACAGTTAAGTCTTAATTTGTTAAGTTAACGTTACGTTACGTCAGGTGTGAACCTAGCATAAAACTTCATTATTCCAACAAGATTCTAAAAAATGCACTATATTACAAAGAAACTCCAACTTCTGCATCATTATACAACAGCAAACTTACTTACACACAAAACCTTTCTTTCCTTTAAATCTTGTATAAATCAATGAGTAATTTATGAGGATTTCAATTCTCAGCAACTTTTCATCAAATTATTCACTTTTATTTTTTAAAAAAAATTTAAAAATTCAAAAATTCAGACTTTGAATAAATCATCGAATTAAAACTTTTGAGTGGTCATCACTATTCTGACCATTAAATACAATTCCCTTTGTACTAAATGTGTGAATTATCATAATATAACTGGACATTCTTTTATTTGATTATTTCATACGCGGTGCAGGTATAAAGTAATGCAATTTTGGCACAAATTTGACGTGCGATACAACTGACACTTGAATCGGGGTTACTACAGTGTTGGAGAGATGAAGAGATGCATTGCTCATTTGCAGCTCGAATTTTGTGAATAAAATTCAAAAGGATTTTATCGATTCTATTTAATCTGGTGTTAAATTTACAAGCGCAAGAGATTATAAATTCAATTTTTTAAAGGTGCGGGTAACGAATAAATTTAAAATTAAGTTTTTTCATGAAATTTGCATGAAATAATATTGATTTAAGACTGTTATTAGAAATTTTTAGAATTTTCATTAGAAATTTCTTGAAATAGACAGTAAATTTCTAAAAATTTAAAAGTAGTAATTTATTGAAAATTAATAAGTTCAGTAATTCTAGTAATTTATTGAAAATTAATAAGTTCAAAAAAAATGGTAATTAACAGAAGATACAAATTTTTTTTTCAAAATTTAACAATTAAATTTTTTAATTTTTTTTAGAATTTTAATAAGTTTTTTCTTTATTTTAAAAATAATTTTACTGAATTTTTGGAAATTTTTCTTCAGTAAGGAATTAAAATTTAATTACAGCAGTGTAATTAATGCACAACTTATAATTTTCTTGGAATTTTAGAAATTTAATTTTTTGTCATTTTGGTGAACTCTTGAATTAATTAATTTTTTGTGTTTTAAAAAGAATTTCTGTTAATTTTGACCTTTTCAATTTTCAATTTTTAATTTCATATTTTGTTCATAAAAATTCAATTTTGAATAAAATTTAATTTTTCGACAAGAAATTTCGATTTTCGACATTTTTGCATTCGACATTGTATTTTGGACATTTCTAAATTTCGAGACCATCCGGATACTCCCT
Source organism: Stenotaenia linearis (assembly GCA_034700445.1). Taxonomy (NCBI): domain Eukaryota; kingdom Metazoa; phylum Arthropoda; class Chilopoda; order Geophilomorpha; family Geophilidae; genus Stenotaenia; species Stenotaenia linearis. Next base: position 1,312 of record JAQIXT010001457.1, read on the forward strand.
TTTATACATCGATCAGTATTCGCTACACCAAAAAAAAATCATCAAATCCCCATCGACTTCCAATTCCCAAACATCGCTTCCCTACAATACAAACTTCAACGCCACAAGATCCATCTTAACAGACAAATCCCAGCTGCGATTTAAACCGATGCAAAAGTCAATTTAACATTATTTACAACTCGTATAACTACAACATTAACTCAAAACCAACATTATTAAGCTCTTCTACCAATTACTTTAATCAAATATACATGACTATATAATAAAACTTACAATTTATTGAATCATTCACGCGATTAAACAAACTTTCAATTAACAAAATCAAATTTACTCTCATTTCAGCCTTTGGAAGAAATCCACCAAACATATTTGGCGACCAAAAAGGAATTGTATCCGAACGACGCTTCGCTGTCGATGGTTGAAGAGGATCTTTTTTCGATTTTAGTAAAGTGAGTTTTACTTCAAGGTTCTTACGAAGTTGTTGGTTCTTTTGTAGACTGATTGGACGGACGTGCGACATGAAAAGGTTTTGATACAACATTTGCATTGAGGAGTTTACGCAGGAAGAACATGAGTGTTGGAGTTTTGCCAAGCTATTAAGTTGCCATGCAAAGTGTTTGTTTCTGTGTCTATCGTCGTTGAATTTTTTTTTTTTTTTTTTTTTTTTAATTTTTTTTTTAATGTTCGATGTTGAGTTTGTTGGATTATTTAAATTTTGGTTGTGAGGACGTTGGTTTAATTAAGAGAGAAAGGGGAATGGGTAAATGGTTTAAGTGGATTGATTGGCAATTTGAGGATTACTGGTAATTGAATGTTTGTTTTGATCGGTAATTAGTTTTGGGATTGATTTTGAGTAGTTGAATTAGGTCGGATTAGGCTGTTGTTGTGTTTGAATGCGAAGTTGTCGGCTGTCGATTCGGTGTATCGATAATGATAGTATTGGCGATTTATATTGTAGTTATGAAAAACGTTCAGTCTGATTTCGGGAAAGAATTTTATAACAAGCACTTTCGTGATCTCGTGAATAAATATAAGATCAATCACTATTCTACGCACTCGTACATGAAATGCTCAGTTGTCAAAAGATTCAATAGCTTTGGCATGTTCAAAATATCAAAATATTATGCAATATTGCCTTATTGAATTACTGTATTTTATCAGTCTATGACTTTTGGCATTTTTGTGTCCGAAATTTGGGATTGATGAAATGCGGTATCGATATGAAATATTGAATATTAATATTTAAATTTTGAATTGACAGACCTACTAGTTATGTGCCACTCAAGCCAAATTATTGCAATTGTTCAATTGCAAGTGAAATTGATGCGTGGATTTTGTGCTGCGGATTTCAAATAAGCCTTTTGGGCGTAATCTTTGTAGAGCATGTTCATAGAATTGAAAACGTCATAAAGATACTTTTGCTATGACTGTCAACTAGGGTTTGTCACCTTTTGAAATGTCAAAATCTGGGGATTGTTTGGTGTTTCCTTTCTCATCCGGGTTCATCACTTAATAATCTGTTGGAGATGATGTACATGGGTTATAGGAGGGGGATGCATAAACCTGGAACAGGTCTTATTTAATGAAAATAAGATATTTTAGCAATTACAGTATTAGCAAAAGTATTAAAATGGAGAGATCAATGCAGTTTACTTATTACTGCTTGTAGTTGTTTCGGGGAAAGTCCAGTACATTAAACAGGAATTTGATCAAAAACTGGAGTTTTGGGTGAAAATCTGGAAAGATGGCAATCTGAAATGCCCCTAATCTCCAAAAATTTAATATGAAATTGAAAAAATATGGACAAATTTACAAAAATTTTGCAAAACTCAATGGACATTTTAAAAATTCAAAAAAAATTCAAAAAAATTTTAAGTTAAAACGAAAAAATTTGGCATCAAAAATAAAAATTTAAGAGAAAAGGACACAAATTCAGAAACCAAAATCCAAAAGTGTAGATAAAATTGCATAAATTACAAAAGAAATTGCAAAATTTAAGATCAAACTTTCAAAAACTCCGAATAAATTGCAAAATTTCAACAAAAGTAAACAAAGTATCCATGGCAAAGTTGTTTACCTTCAAAACCAATCTCAAGTGCACGCCCATTCAACCTAACAACAAAATTAACACCCACTTCATATTCCAGAAAAATAGACGACTTCGAAAACACTCGCGTAAAAGTCGTCGACGGCTACCTCAACGAACTCGGAAACGTACGTAAAAACAATTTTTCCTTTACATTTCCTTTCAGCCACTCCACCCACTTCTAATTGACTCCAAGTCTGTAAAACAGCAATAATCGCTTTTTCCTTATCCTCCCTTTAAAAAGAGAAAGAAAAAAAGCAGAAAACTGTAAAAGTCAGAAACGGTCTGAGTTTTTGCAAGAACATTGACCATAAAAATTGATAGATCCCACAGTACAGGTTGTAGTGCTGGAGTTGTTGGCGTTATGTGCATCGTAAAAGAGGGTGTAAACAAATCTTAGCAGTTTTTTAAACTTTTCATGGCTCGGTTTTGGCTCCACGAAGTTCACGCGGCTTGGCAGGGATTAGGCAATTAGACCGGGTTTGAGATTTTACGGATTAATTTTATTGACCAAACTTCTCTGGGTGTGCAGGATGAGGTTGCAATCATTAAAAAGAGATTTAGATTGCGTTCGGGGTGAAATTTGTATTTGCTTTGCTGGCAATTACCAATGTGCGATTGTTAAAAGTTTCTGGCTGTCGGGTTTTATTTGCGCTGTTATTGACATTGAGAACGTAAAAGGGATAATAAGGAGAAGTTATTGTTTATTGAGGGATCGGAGGTTGTGATGGAAGTTGTGGAAGGGGGAAAGGGTTTTGTTGATTTTTTTTTTTTTATTGAACCGGAAGTGTTTTTGGGGGTTTTGTGAGGGGAAAATTGAAATTTGTGTTTCAAAAATTTAAAGTTTAAGGCTTGAAAATGTGGAAGAGCAGAAATTTCTAACTTTTTATTAAAGTGCAAGAGATGTCTTCTCTCTTACAGTGATCTTCAAAAGGAGGCATTTGATTTTGCAATTCGGAGCAGTGGAAAATGGTACTTCCGGTTTAGATATAAGCTTGAAATTTTCATGGCACGTGTAACAATACATGTTGGTGAGATCCGTAAAATTTTAAACTTCAAACCAAACCGGAAGTGACTTTTTAGCTCGCTCTGAACTGCAATTTCAACTTTGCACTTGAGTTTTACAGGAAAGCCAACTTTTACACAAATCATTACTTTTAAAGTGGATTAAATTAGCACTTCCGGTCCAGCTAAGACCTCAAAAATTTCAAGACGTATAGATCAATACACTTTGACAAAACCCACAAAATTTCATCATCCTAACCAAACCGGAAGTGCCATTTTATCCCCCTCGAAACACAAACACAAACTCCTAATTCGTGTATCACAGAAAAGCAAACCATTAAACCATTAAAAAAATCACTTCCGGTTTTAATAAAATTGACAAAACACTTATTTTTCTCTCCTCACTCAAAAAAAAAATCAAACCATAACCGGAAGTCCCTTAAACCCCCCGAAAACTACACCCACTAAACATTTCACTTAAACCCGCACACTTTACACAATTTCCAACTCAAAGCCCTCATATAAGCTAAACTTTAAGGTGATTCTATTTTTTTTATTTCAATTGAATCTCTCTCCGTGATTTTTTTCCCCCCATTTCTACGACCTTCTCTTAGGTAATTGACTGGAGGATTGAGAAAGAGAATTCCTCCTTGGAGGAAAGTGAAATAAAAAGAAGTACGTTAAAGGTGGAGAAAACGTTGTGAGTTTCACTAATTTGCATAGATCTCAAGTTAAGAGATCCTCAGATAAGATAAAAGGTTGAAAAGTAATTTAACTTGTCGCGCACTCGGCTATTTATGTCTTTTTACTACTTCCCGGACTCCATTTGAGGTCACCAAACGTGGGGCCAACCACAATAATTCTCATAAATTATCCCCAACTTTAACATTTAACAAAACCCGATTTAATTTATAACTTTTTTCAACATTCCCTCTTGTTTTCATAACCTCGTTGCATCTTAAAACAATATTTAAAAGGCGATGTTTACGAAAAAGTGCAATCAGAAATTGTAAACAAGAAAATGCCGTTAAACATTTTGAGTGAAAAATTTTTCAAGTTTGATAATTAAAGTTTTTTTTGTTGAATTTTTTGTGCTGTATTAATTAATTTTTTTTTTTGTATCGGAAGGGGGGAGTAAGGGATGTGTAATAATCATTAATTTGAATAAAATAGAGTTGAAGCTGCTCACTTGTTTCTATCTTTTCTTTTTAATATGCAATTTCGGTTTAAAGTCAGTTTTTGAGTGCAAAGTGCCTGTTAATGGGTTTTTTTTTTTTTTTTTTTTTTTTTTTTTTTTTTTTTTTTTTTTTTTTTTTTTTGCTATTCAAGTTTGCACCTAATATTTGTGAAAGATGGCTGAAAGGTAATGATGATGAGAAAAGTTGGGGTGTAATTAGCTCTAGGTGGATTTTTTGGTAATGCAATTTGATATGGAGAATTATTGGAATTATTAAAATTACGAGGCGAAGCGAAAAATGAAGTTTTTTTTAAATCTTTTTTTGTGTTGTTTTTTTTGGTGTTTTGATTTTTGTTGGGAGTTTTAATTGGAGTTTAGTAATTTTTTGGTTTGGTTTAATTAAATATTTAATTAAAAATTAAATGATTGTTGTGAATGGCCCTTTTGGGCCTCCGTATTTTGAGTTTATTGTGAGTTCAGCAAGTTGAATCCATTATGACAAATTAAGAGCGTTGTAATGAGTTTTTATCATAATAGAAACCTTGTTATAACGAATTTGCAAAATAATTTCATTATATCTGGTTTTTTTTAGTAAAATGCCTTTTATTTTAAGGCATAACTTAAGCATAAAATGCGAAATGTTATTTACAGTCGAACCCCGTTATAACGAACTCGTTTATAACGAAAACCCCGCTATAACGAAGAGATTTAAAATCCGCAAAAGCAAATTTTCATGTTAAAAAGGTTCGTTATAACGAAAACTCGTTACAGTATAACTGATTTTTTGGTACCCAGCGTTTCGTTATAACGAGGTTCGACTGTAAACGAAATTATAAAATCAAGCTTTTCAAATATTTCAGTCTTCCACGATAAAAAGTGAACTTATGTCAGAAACTCGTTATAACGAAAAACGTTCAACTAAATACATCGTGACATGCGGGTTTTCGTTACAGCGAGTTTCACTATAACAAAATTTTAAGTCTGTGGAAAATTGGGGGATTTTGTATAATTTCGTTATAACGGAGGTCAACTGCTATTTTAGTCTCTTATTTCTCAGAAAAGTTACTTTTTGACCATTTTTGGTCATTTTTGGACATTTAAAAAAAAATTAAATTCAAAAATCATTCTAATGAAACAATTTTGGTTCTAGTGGTAAATCATATGGCGAGATGACAGTTAGGACTTTTCACGAGTTTATCTGATGAGTCATAGTTTGGGGCGAAATTGAATGACGTAGCAAACACACATTTTTCATGCTTATCTGGATTATTTATTTAGCCCTTTTTTTCTGAAAAATGTCCGGGAAACAAGAAAAATGGTGATGTATTCCCGTCACTTTTAATATATAACTAGCAGGTGATTTTTTAGCGTGAAATATATTATTTAATGCTTTGGGACTTTTTTTTTCAATTTGTTATTGAGTAATGTATTTTTAATGACGAAAAGTCGACTGGGAAATTGAAGTTTTTGTAATTTTGGTTACAAACTTTTTTGGAAAGGTTAAAGTAGGACCTCCGGCTTTTTTTGGGTCTTGAAATTTATTAATTTATTAATTTAAAAACAAAACCGGAAGTTGTATTTAATTTGTCTAAATTGTGTATAAGTTGGCTTTTCTGTAAGAGACACTTATTTAGGCGCTTAAAATGTCACTTCCGGTTTACTTTTGGACTTTTCAAATCTTAAACTAAACCGGAAATGCTATTCTAACCCTTTAAAATTTAACAATATAAAAAGTTGGCTTCTCTGCCTTAGTAAACCCCTAAAATATGAAGTAAAATAAAGTACTTCCGGTTTGATTTTAATCTTGAAATTTAGTGATCTATAATAAAATACAAAAACATCTTTTCTCTCAAAATTCCAAGCCTATAACCAAACCGGAAGTGCTTCATTTATCCTTTAAAAAATCACGAAAAGTTTGGCTTTTCTGTAAAACACTCGAAACACAAACAAATGTCCCACTTCCGGTTACATAACAGCAAAATATTTCAACCCAACACACTCACCTCCCTTCCCTCTAAACGCCCCACCCCCAACCAAACCGGAAGTGCTCTTAAAACAGCTCGAAACTCGAGCAAATTGAAAAAGTTGGCTTAACTGCAACACGTAGAAGTTGAGAGGGAAATGCAATTCCTGTCTCGTTTCGACGGAGTCCCTGAAGAACTGGTGTCGTCCTAATTTTTCACGAGTGTTTACAGCACTCCATTTCGTAATCAGGTCTTCGGATGCAGTGGACACGTCGTCCATATTTTCGTTAAAACCATTACGTGGAAGAGTGGTGTGCATGGCTTACAAAGATTTGTTGTGGCCTCTTAACACTGACCACCTCAAGTGCCCAGGCTTATTTCATATGCAAGTGGTTCTTTAAGCACTTGAAAATGGAATCTTGACGTCGAGACAGGTTTCTTGTTTCTGTGTGCTCAGAAGGATGAATGAAATTAATTATTGCACACATGTCAAATTTTTCAAATTTTTCAAATTTTTCAGAATTCTGATATTTTTTTTTTTTTTTTAAATTTCTGTGGGAAGGGGGGAGGGTTTGATAAATGATAAATTTTACATTAAAATAAATATGAGTGATTTGAAATTGAATTATTTAAGGTTGAGGTGTTGAAGATAGTCTGGGTTGTTTTGAAAAACAATTTTAGAAAAGGTTACATTACAATAACAATAAATTGTTTATAGTTTCAAATAAAATAACAGCTGCCATTTAAAATTCATATTTGTAAGCCATGTAACTCCAGGACAAGACATTCTCAGGATATCCTCAAGATGTCTTTAAGATATTCAATTGTTTTTTGGAAATTTATGAGTGAATTATCCATAAAATGTCATTGGGACTTTGACATTTTCTGGACAATCTGAATGTCTTGCAGAAACACAGGTTCCATGTTTTGTGCTGGCTGCCAAAGTAATATGTAATTGTTTTTCAAACTTGACTGTACTGTTGTTTGTCATTTGTAATGTTCTGTGGAAAAGCTTTAACTTCTTACCATGAAAAATGCAAATGATGTCAGCAGAAGACATGACAGCACATACAGTATTTATTCTTGCTCAGATTTCTTTAAAATTCATTTTGACAGATACAAAATTACAATATTGTAATCTTTGTCTCAAGGTTAGGTTGGTTTTTGCAGTTTTGCTGGTATAAGGAATGGTTCGGCACATCTTGCTTTCATTCTTTACAAAACCCAGTTTAGTATTGCAGACTTTAAGCTGTAAGAGACAACTCATGGCTTTACAAGTTATCATCTTTTATCCCAACATCCAAATTAATAAATAAGAGCTTAAAGTCCTTTTATAAATATAAATAATTACTAGTTAATCGATAAATGGCTGGAAACAGTTTTTTCATGTCAGCTAAATGAACTTAGTCCGAATTGATGATGGGATTATGGATAAAAAATGAGCTTTAATAGAAGATAACTGGAGATTAAAGCAATGTAGAAGGATATTTGGTCAAACAACAATAAATATTAAACATACTTGATATTTTTTAAAAATCATTTTTGTTTAACTGCAAACAATAAATAACGGTATCGGCTATTGCTGTACCAACTGGATGCATAATGGATATAGGGTGCCAAAAATTCTATTTCTCAGCAAATATTTCCCAGCTTAGTCAAAATGAAAAATTTTGCAGATCAAAGTCAAAATGAAAATTTTGCAGATGAAAACATACACGTTAAACAAGCGTAAAAAAACCTTAGATAAAGAAAATTAGCCAACTTACCAAAAGTACTTAAGTATACCTTAATAATTACAAGAATTGGACAGATTTGGTCAATGTTATGCCATCACTTGATTTCTATCTGTGGGATTACGTGAAAAATGTGGAAGTTACTTTCTAAAAGCAACTAAGTTAAGATATAGTTACTTTAACAGAAAATTATACATAGAAGTTTAACTAGAAGTTCACGTAGAAGTTAATTTCCATAAGAAAGTAACAAAAATAACTAAGCTCAGTTCAGTAACTTAAAAAACTTAACTTTAAGTTGCTTTTAAGTTTCTTATTTTTATGAATTTGTATTAAAAAGTATCAAAATTTTTTTTTAAAAATTAAAATAATTTTAATTTTTAGTTTTTATTAAATAAACTCCCATTTTCACAAGAACAAAGATCAATAGTTTAGATTACCTAATAAATAAGTAACTGAAGTAACTTGAAAAACTTTGGTGCGGTTATTCTTTTAAAAAAGTAACTAAGTTCAGTTAACTTGACTATAAGGTAAGTTACTCACCCATTCCATGCTAAACCACTTTCTTAAACGTCAAGTAATAAAATCAAATTTTTGCTTTTTAAGGACGACGATTACGCGGACGAAGACTCCGAACCGAAAGACATAGGAACGCGCAGAGCGCGACTCAAGAAAAGCCTTGTCAGTAAGAAACCACGCACGAGTCAATCAAGACGCCACAGGATGGTTGAAGGAGAATCTTCTGATACGTCACCAGAAAAGAAAAATCCAACAAAAAAACCAAAGCGAAAAAAACGAAAAGCAAATTCGAAATGTAACTCCTCAGGTAATTTCATTTAATTAACCTCTGAGAAAGGATTTTCTTAGAAAAACTCCATATGGGAATATGAAAGTTTTTTTTCTTCTGCAAGGCTGATGCCTTTATCTTGTTTGATATATGAAAGTCATTTTAGGCTGATGGAAGAGGTTGAAATGAAATATTCATTCCATCAGTCATGCTGCAGGGTGTCATGGTTGTTGTATTAACATTTTGATATATTTAGACACATTTGCAGCGTGGGGGGATATTTTTTTTTCGGGTTTAGTGAGGATAGTATTAAATTTTACAATGAAGTGGAATTAAAGTAGTGCTGTGTAAGCAGGAGTTGATGGGTGATTTAGTGCGAAATGCCGACAGTGCAATTTGGGATGGGGAATGGGACTTCCGGTTGGGGAGTTGGAGTTATGAGAGGCGTGATGATTTTTTTTTTTCTTTTTTTTTAAAAGATATTGGTGGTTTATGGGTCTAGTTTAGTTTTTTGTTAATTTTAATTTTGTGGAGTTTTTACAGTTTGTCTGTCTTGTTCAGTTTGTGCATTTTGTTCAGCTTGACTAATTTCTCTATTTTGTTCAAATTTTGGTCAATTTTTCCATTTTGTTCGATTTTTTTTACTGTACATAATTTTGTCAATTTCTCCAAAATTTTTTCCCAATTTTTCCTTGTCCAATTTTTCAAATTATTGTACCTTTTCCAATTTGTCCAATTTTTCAAATTTTTGTACCTTTTCCAATTTGTCCAATTTCTCCAAATTTTTACATCTTGTCCAATTTTTCCAATTTTTCCATTTTGTCCAATTTCTTTACGTCGCCTAATTTTGCAAATTTGTCCAACTTTTTTTCAATTTTTATGTCCGTTCAAATTTTTTATTTTGTCCAACTTTTTCATTTTCTCCAGTTTTTCAATTTGTCCACATTTTTTCCCAATTCACTTATCTTGTCCAATTTTATCCAATTCGCCCAATTTATGTCCAATTTTTTAACAAACTTTTCCAAGTTTGTCCAATAAGTTTAATTTTCCCAATTTTTTTCCCAATTTTGTCTTAATTTTCCCATTTTGTCCAAACTAATTTTACCAATTTTCCTAATTCTCCCATTCCACCCAATCAATTTCAATCCTAACATTAACATCAATCTCAACCTCTCCTCACAAAATCCCTTAATAATCCCAACAAAAAAAAAAAAAAAAAAAAAAAAACTAACAACTCACTTCGACGGACTCTCCCCATCCCACGCCGTCCCAACGTCACCAACTCCGGCCAACCCAAACCTCAATCTCCGTACAACTACCACACTCCGAACCACACCTCAAATCACCTGACACATTTCAAATTTCCCTACAATTTCCCTCCAAACTCCACCTTAATACATCCCTGACATGCAAATCTGCCTTCCAAACCTCTAATATCCCAAACTGTCAATCAATTACACCTTAATCCACCCCCACCATTGAAATTCAGAACGATACGCGAAACTAAAAGCAAAAACTATAAAAAGCAAAAACTTGGGAATCCAGCTTAAATTCTCTCGTTTCATCATTACCGCACTCCCATCATCCTTCAGTCGGAATAAGATTTCTTTATCAAATGTGGCGCCATGGAAATCCAATATTCGAGTGTAAACTCAACAATTTCTTTCATGTTTACACGTGATAAATGTCATCATCATCAATTTGATTGCGCCATTTTTTTCGTTCTATAATGACCCGCATTTCGAGTGGGACTCGAATGAAATTTTTTGTTTGAAAAATTGCTGTAATATTATCTTTTTCTCTTTTATAAAATTGGATTTTTTTGAAAAAAAAGGAAAGGAATTGTGGGAAAATTAAATTGGAGGAATGTGAATGATTAGAAATTGCATTTTGTAGTGGAACCTTGTTGTAACGAAGTGTAGGGGATGTGGATAAGTTTCGTTATAACGAGTTTTCGATATAGTGGCAGGCATTTATTTTAAGTTTTTTTTCCGATAACACAAATGCAAGCAAATTTTTTTCTAAAAGCAAAGAATTTTGATCAAAAGTTGAGTAATTTTGGTCAAAAATAGAAATTTTGATTGTTGAGTAATTTTGGTCAAAAATTCAACAAATTTGATCAAAAATCAGCGGTTTTAATCAAAAAGTCAACAAATTTGGTCAAAAATCAGTGTTTTTAATAAAAAATTTGGTCAAAAATCAGCTTTTTTGCTAAAAAATTTAACAACTGTGATCAAAAATCAGCTTTTTCATCCAAAATTCAACAGATTTGATCCCAAAATCATTGATTTTAATAAAATTAGATCGACCTTGCTATAACTCAAAGATGAACTACTTCTCCCTACTTTTCTTACTTTTTCTTACTTCAACTTTACGTATGAACCGCTAACGGGGTTCGACTGAAGTTGAATGGAATTCTGTGAATAATATTTTGATATGAATGAATTGAATAGGAATTTGTAAGGGATGAAGTAAATATGTGAAAGTTGTTGTTAAAATGAAGGTTCCTTGGTCTCCTTGGAGTTTTGGATTATTTTAAGATTTGAATGTGAGTTTGGATGGAAAACAAAACTGTAGGGTATTGAAATTTACTTGGTTTTATTGATTGAATTTATTGAGGGAATAAATTATTAAGTTTTTAGTGGATGTTGTTTAGTTGAGTGGATGGGATTTTTTAGGTATTTTGAATGCATTATGGCCTTGTGGGTTAGTTGCATTGTTGTTATGTTGTTAAGTTTGTTTGTTTTTGATTGAAGTAAATAATTTATTTATGAATATTAAAGCAGAATTGATTTTTGAGATTTGATTGAAGTTTTGTTATTGAGTATAGAATGGAGTATGGAATGTTAGAATTTTAGTGTATTAAAGTTTATGGTTGGAAATGATGTGGTGGTTGGAATTTGGTTGTGGGGGTCTATCAATTTGGGAGAAATTTGTTGGACTTGAAATTCTGAGATAATTCAGTTTGAAAAGTAAATGTATAGGAATTTGTACATTAGACTGAAATTTGATGACAAATTGATAGAAATTTTAGGATAGGGTTATAAAATCAGCATAATTTAGAACAGTATAACAGTATTTTGGAATGTGAATGTGAATATTGGAAGTTAGGCAACAAGTTTGGAAGTTTGTAGGAATATTGGAGGTTTTGATGTAATTTTGGAACTACCAAATATTTTAAAAATTACTGCCAAATTTTAAAAAATTTGATAGTATTTTTGGAAACTAAATATCTATTAATTTTGGTAAAATCTTGAGAAATAATGAGAACAACCAACTTTTGAATACCAAGTTAGAGAGTTTGCAGAAAACAAAACTTATGTCTTACAACTTACAAATTCCACGGTAATTATAAGTAATAACGCACAATTTTCCTCTTCCGCAAACTCCATTTCCCAAACATTATAACAATTTTTTAACGTACTTTATACACCACCCATAAAACCTACCACCACTTATTAATAACACAACACCTCAACTTTATATCCACTTTATATCATTCCAAACACAAAACTAAAACAACAAAATAAAAATAAAAAATAAAAACCAACTTGAACCTCCACTTTCCATTTTATTTCCTCACTCCTGAACCAACACTTAAAAATTTTTCGCTCAGCTTCACTTACATGTAGTCTTTGGTGAGTAGTAAAAAAAATACTTAAAATTTAATCCTCCCACTACAGTTTGACACCATAAAACAGGTGTAGTGTGTCCCCATACTCACCAAAAGCACTCAGTTTATTGAAAATTCAATTTCCCGAGATAATTCGAGCGAATTTCGGTTGAATTTCGCCGCAGTTGGAAATTCATTAATTACTGGCGAACCAATCTTGTTGGAGAAGTGTAGAACAAATAAAGTAATTTTGAGGTGCATTGATCACGTGGTATAGTTGCATTAGGCAGGATCAAGTCCTGCGGCGGGTGTCAAAGACCACGTTCTTGGGTGTCGGGGTCAAGTTATTAAATCGCTTGAGTGGACTTAATTGCATTCTACGATGACTGCTGCTTGTTTCCGTGGTAATAATGGATGATTTTAAATGTTTTAATATCTAGTGAGACTGAATAAATTGTTTTGTGAGGGGGTGGGGGTTGAGTTTTGGAGTTTCTGGTTGTTAGAAATGTGTTGGAAGTTATAATAAATGAATGAGAAATTTATAGAAATTAGAGTAAATGAATGAAATGTATAGAAATTAGAGTAAATGAATGAAATGTATAGAAATTAGAATAAATGATGAGAAATTGGTAGAGTTTTGGTAGAAATAGCAAAAATTTAAGGGAAATTGCAGAAATTTAAATTAAAATGTTTGTAATTTTTTTTTTTTTTTAAATTATAAAAATAATAGAAACTTGAGAGAAAAACTAAATTACTTAGAAATAGTAAATAATTAGAAAAAAATCTACAAAAAATGTAAGAAAACTGCAGAAATTCAACAAAAACAGTAACAATTTAAGAGAAAACTGCAGAAGTTCAGTAGAAATGATAAAAACTACAAAAATGTAAGAAAAAACTTGAGAATTAGTAGAAATGGTAAAACTTTTGAGAAAAAAAATCTTCAGAAATTATTTAAAACACATAATTATATGAAATTTATGAAAATTTGTTTTGGTGAGAAAATTTATTTCTTTATTTTATTTGCCTTTCACGGATTGGCTGGTCAAAAAAATGTATTTTTTTTACAGGAAATGTGTCAGAAATCCATATTTTTATTATTTTACTTTTAAAATAATACAATTCATTTCTTTGCCTTTCACGGCTTTATTTATTTTTATCCCACTTTTTTTTTTTAGACGAAGAAATGGAAGTTGACGAAAAGTTTAGTTTCGACGTTGAAGAAGATGAATCAATGGACTGTAAACTCAGTATGCCCAGTTTGCAAGGTATGTTGAAGGGGGAAAGCTCTATAGATAAATAGGAAAGATATTGAATGGAAATAGCTTTGATTTTCTTCAATGTGTTTGTGATTCGCGAGTTTATTTGTGGAGTAAACAGATGAAAAATGGATGGTGTTTTGGTTTTAAGAGGAAAGAAGAGTAAATTTTTTAGTGAAATTGTTGAATGTTTGTTTGCCTAAAGATAAAACAATGAAAAATGTAAATATTTAGAAAACAAATGTTTATTTTTGGGCACAATACTAAAAAAAGTAAACATAAATAAATGCAATATACCAACAATACACAAACACATGGAAATTTATTTTAATGCTTTAGTTTTAAATATAATTAACAATAAACTCAACTATTATAAAGTCATTACTGATCTTGAACTACCAAAACTGGCTTGTGTAAGTTAATTTTCAAGTGTCACTTTACCGGAAACCAAAGTGATCTGGGAATTAATCAGATAACGTTTTGGAAAACCAAAGTAACCAGTCGGTTAATTGTGTGGTTACACACAATTCAGAAGGGGGGATTTGGTTTCTTTCCATAAATTTTAAGCGAAGAAGTATTTTTTTGGGTACAGGTCGAACCTCATTATTACGAACTCGCTTAATGCGAATTCCTCGTTTTAACGAATTTTTTTAAAAGTTTGGTTGGATTCCTATCCATTCATTCAAT
>JAQIXT010001458.1:0-15611 GCA_034700445.1 Stenotaenia linearis
TTGATGACATCACTTTTCGTCGCATTCTCTCATTGGTTGATTCAAATAAAATGCCGTAGACAAGTGTGAACATGAAACCACCGTAACGTAACAAAATATTGCTACGTTTCCTTACGTTACGGCTCAGTGTGAACCCACCATAAAGGATACCTTTACAATTTTACAAAATGTAATGTAAAGTTAACTTTGACATCAACTTTACATTTGTAAATCTAATCCGATTCGATAATCCCTAACGGCTTTTAATTATTTTCTAAATTATTTGCGGTATTTATTGTTATAGATTTGGAATTAGATTCGATAAATGTTTACGATTTATATTGATGGTTGTGGAATTGAGTACGAGATTACGTATGAATGAGAAATTCACTGCGAGTTTATGTTTATTTTATTCGAAAGTGCGTTTGGGAGATGAAATATTTACGCTGAGGTACTGTTGGGTTCGTTTGAAATGTGCTTTGTATTGGGGTATGGGGAAAGTTTTGTTGATTGTAAACAAGCCCACAATTCACTCCAGATTTCAATAATTTATTAGTTTTTTTTATTTCGTTTCGAAATTTGCAAAATATTTCACAAATCTTTCGCCAAAATTTCACAGTTTTTGCAAATTATTTGCAAAACAAAAACAAACTACGATCAAAACACACAAAACTTGAACAACGACTTCGACTTTAAGCAATCCCCGAATCGAAACCGTGAAAAAAGATGACTTTGGACGAAAATTCCCGTCCAAATCGGCGCATTCCGCATTGAAAGTCCATGGAGCCGAAAATTGTAAAGTGATTTATACTTTGGGTCACTGAAAGCGGTTGTGGGCGGCGACTCGTCTTCTCACGGGCGTTTTATTGATCTTGCAAGTTGAGCATGAAATCAAACGTTGGTAGTGGCAATTGCAGTAGCAAGATAAATATTTGAAGCGTTCACGAATGAAATAAGACGTTTGCCTCGTCCTCTCCTCTTCTATGGCGACCGACTCCGATTTTTGTGCCATTCAATCTAATTAGGAAGTTATTTATGAACAAATGAAGCGTCGTTAAAGCAAATCTGATTACGAGTCAAACAGGCTCTGTAATGAGTGATTAAATGCAATTTAATGAGGTAAATAATTGAGAATTAATTTACGGCCACCTGTTGACTTTTGATTGATTTTTTAAAGGAGTAGTGCGGGATGATTTGGAAATTTGTTTAATTAAAGATGTGAAATTGTGGGTTGGGTTTGGGAATTTAGTTCGGTTGGTTGTGGAGAAATTAATTGAAAATTTACAGTGGAATCTAGTAAAATGTACACTGGAATACTGGAATCCACTGAAATACAGTGGAATCTAGAAAAATAAACACTGGAATCCACTGAAATACTCTTGAAATTCTCAAGAAATTCTGTGAAATCCTCCTGAAATCCAATAAATATTTGAAATCAAATGATTTGCAGGAATGCTTATTTCCGATTACCAATTTTCGGCTCCCATAGGTCCCACTCACTTTTGGAGAAATCCAGTTGAAATCCAGTCAAGTCCAGAAATACGAGTCCCAAATTTCGAATTTTCCCGTTCATCAGCTCCCTCGGAATAAGAGCAGGTGCAGCGAATCATACCCAAAAGTATTTATTTACTTCCTCTATAACACCCAAACCAATTACCGCCATCATTCGCCTACCATAAATAAATTCCTTACACATAAAATATACATTTATTTACAAACAAAACACCCATCATTAAACTCAAACATTGTAAAATGACACTATAATTTCACAACAGATTCACAACAAATTAATTACAAACATAAACTTTAATCAAACACAATCGACGGAGTTAAATAATGGAAAATTAATTTCACTTGTTGACACGAGAATTCCTTTTTTTAATCAACTTGTATCGGTTTTAGAATGGCAGTGTATAAATTTTTGATGCAAATTGTATTGTTTGGTTGCAGTTACCGAGGAACATCATTTCAAAGACAAGTACCTTTTCTATCGGTTCCGCGATGATAAAATGGGAGTTGGCACGATGCCATCGTTGCAGGAGAAAAAGGAGGCCGAAGAGGCTCTACAAGATACTTTGGCACTCATGTTGGCCGCGGGTCCTGATGCCATGATGAGGATGATTTTGAGAAAACCGTAAGAAAATTCCGAGTGCATAAACGAATCGTGTGTGCAGTCGAATGCGAAATTGCATTTCAACTTATTAAAAAAAATCGAAATTTAAAAATAGAATCAAATTTGTTTGTCAAAGCGGAAATTAATGAAATTAAGAAGCAATTTGCAACTTTAATTTCTGCGGTTGAATGTGAAATGGCGAATTAATGTGGAGTTTTATAATTTTTTTTTTAATTTTGAATTTTAAGCAAAAAATTTCTATTTGGTTTTATGGAAATTGAATTTTAATTTGGTAAACAAAGGGTTGAGAGAGAAGTGTGCCAAGTGGTCATCGACTAACCAGAGCCTCGCAACATCTCGCGACTCGGAAAAAGGCTAATCATCCGTACGATCAATCAGGATTTAGGATTTCAAAATGGCACCATTATAACAAAAGGTTTAACGCTCTGTAAATCACCCGGATACTCCAAACGTATTTTGTAGGTAAAACTATAATAACCGAAGTGATTTTTCTTGTTTGCTCACTTAAAGTTAAAAAAATAGTGGTTGCCATTTTGAATTCCTGAATCCAGGATCTGGAATCGCAGATCCAGATTGATCACATCACGATGCCCTAAAAATAGCCATATAGTTGTCGGTTGCCGAGCAACTGTGATGTCATGTATCGCTCTGCAGCAAAATTACATAAAATATAATCCTTTGAGTCCACACTTTTAAACAGATTAAATCAATTACACTCTGGTACAAAATATTAATCAGTCGGTGACCACTTTGTACACTTTCATCGTTTAGAGGGAGAGGAAAATCAACCGGCCCGCCGGGAAGCCCAGGTAAAAAAATTCTATGGATTACCGTAGAATTAGGCTTAATGTCATTGAATTACATTAAAGGTCTATAGAATTCAATAGAACTTTTTTACCAGGGATGAGTAAGGTGACTGAACTTGACCATTTAGACGAATAGAATTTGTTTTGATGAGTTTATCGAGTTTGACGGAAAGAATTTTTAATTATCTTCTTCTCGACAACTTTCTTTGGAGGTTAATCAACTTAGTGAACCTCTTGATTCGAGAGGGAACTCGCCTAAATTTAATACTTTTAAAAGATTGAGAAACACACCTGAGGGTGTGCCAGTCAGTAGTATTGCTGACCAAAGGTTTTTTTTTTTTTTTTTTTAGTTAGAGTTTTGAAGAAAAAAAATTAAATTTATGATTTTTTTGAAATTTATTAGATTTTTTCAGTTTTAGAATTTTTTAAAAAATAAATTCTGATTTTTTTGAATTTTTGGATTTATTTAGAATTTTCTTTGGATTTTTGAGATTTTTAGATTATGATTTATTGATTTATACAGGATTTATGGATTTTTACTGATTTTTTTTTTAGATTTTCCACAATCAAACCAATCAAATTTCAGTTTTAGTCAATTCAGTCTTTATCAATTGATCCAAAACAATTATAAATAGTTCCGGTTTCAATTTTCAAAATAAAACCTGAAAAATCATCAAAATCTCACTCATGAATCAATAAAACACAAACTCCCCCACCAACCACTAGACGTCGCCTCCTCCCGGTACCTCATTACGTCATTAATCATTAGAAAACAAATAAATAATCAACAAGTCGGCACAAAATCCACTAAAATGCATTTCATAAATTTGCGCGAAATGAGAATTAATGACTTTTTCCTAAATTTCAAATTTCTCCTCGCAGGTCTCACGAGAGAACACTGGACGACCTGGAACTAATTTACGAGGAATTAGTGCACATCAAAGCACTATCTCATTTATCCAATTCAGTGAAAAGGGAACTCGCGAGCGTCGTTGTTTTCGAATCGCACCAAAACGCAGATGGCATTCGTAAGAGTTCGATTTCTATTTTTTTCCTATCGAAGAAAAAAATTTTTTTTTTTTTTTTTTTTTTTTTTTTTGGTGTACAGTTTTTCATCAAGGGGACGAAGGCAAATCATGGTACATTATCATCAAGGGTTCAGTGAACGTAGTGATTTACGGCAAAGGTGTCGTGTGCACGTTACACGAAGGAGATGACTTCGGCAAACTCGCGCTCATGAACGACGCGCCGAGGTAATAACAAACTTATATTTCCCATAAGGGCAGTGTTGCACTCTGGTATGGCGCTACTTCTTTTAATTAAGTGCCACTACAGTGCTGTTGTCGTAGCTCATTGTAGTAGTGCACTATTTTCCACAGGTATTTTATGCATGAAATTTGTTTTTTTTTTTTTTTTTTAAAGGAAAGTGTATTTTAGGGATTTTAAAGTTTCGATCTTTTAAATTTCCCGGGACTTGAGATGTAATGTTTCGAATTTAATTTAATTCTGAAATTCTGATAATGAATTTGGTGATTTTTACTAAAAATTTAGGTGTTTTTTTTAGAAAATTTAGTGATTCTGCAAAAGATGACGTGTTGTTGTTCAAAATCTCGTGATTTTGTAAGCTATTTTTCAAAATTAAGCTATTTTAGTCACAAATGGACTTGGAAAGTGTAAGGCTCTGTGATTTTAAAAATGGTAAAATGTTGGACGTGATTCAATCTCAATAAAGGCATAGTCCCCTTTCCACTCCGTATGACTCCGCTTGCATTTGAGTTGCTTGTTTGCCCTTCTGTGAAATTGTGATGTCCATCTACCGTCATTACATTACGCGACGGGAATGCAGTTTGGGGTCACTAAATTGTAAGGGACGCAAGAAGACACGCACAAATGTTAGTTGTAAACAAAAGACACTTCATTCCAAATTTACCCCCCTTGTATAGTCTTAGTATTTTTCGAGTGACGTGTGACAAAGCTAAAGCGCTCTACCTTACAGAAGTTATCTTTAAAATGCATTAAGTCTAACCTCAAAAGAGCCTATAAAACTCTATTTGCAGGGAAGCACTGTTCGAAACACCAAATTCTAAAGAATACAGTGTTTATAAAACCCAAGTAACAACAGAATCCTGCTAGAGTATTTTCCTTAACTCAGTTAAGGAAAATACTGGAAAGTGTGGCATTCCAATAGAATTAGTCGAGATTTGGCACTAACAACAGGGCGAGGTGACCAGACTGACCACTCACCCACACAGGATTTGTATCCTTGGAACAATATGGGAAAAAATGTTCACCTTTCACCAGAGGTCAAACCGCTGGTCATTGTCGTGAAATGGCAAGGCATAGGTCGTGTCAAGTTTATTGGTGTATGTCGGTTGTTCACTTTCACATCAAAATTCTGTAACAAATATTAATATTTTTTAAATAGTTGTACCTTTAACTCCTTTTGAGTCATTGGCTTATATTAAAAAGTCGAATATTTTATAAAAGCAGACATTTATTAGAAAATTCATAGACCTTTTGAACATGGAAACAGTTTATAAAATATTTACAAGCCGAAATATAAAGTGAGAAATTCAATTTAAATATTTTATATCTGTTTTCCAAGAGGAGCTTTCCACACGTGCATTTTCAAAATCTGGCATCACTTGTGGAAAAGGTATAGCATCAACAATATACTTGTAACACACTGTTGGCCCTGTCCTTATTTTTTAGGTACTAACAGTCACTAATTATACCCACTGCACAAAAATGTCTAGATACAATAGAGATACAATAGTATGATGATAAACACATAAACCAATGCCAATAGGAAACTTGAAGTCAATACTTTGTCCTACCTGGCACCCAATTTCAAGTGGTACATAACAAACTGAAAATAAAACATTGTAAAACCTATATTCAATTGCGCAATGACTATTCCTATTCCTGGAAGTGTTCTTTGATGTTGACAGAAAGTTCTCGTTATATCATGTCCACAGGATGTCTACTAGACATAACCTTCTGTGAGAGATGTTTTGTGGATTTTATTGAGAATGTCAGTCTTTGATTCATCTGTGATTGACGTTCTGTGGATGTCCGCAAGTTGTGCAACTCGGTGTGCCAGTTTTCACAGTATTGACTGTAATTTTATATTTTCAGGGCTGCCACTATTGTTTTACGAGACGACAATTGTCATTTTCTTCGAGTGGACAAAGACGATTTCAATCGGATTGTCAGGGTATGGACAGCAGACGCATTAAATTACTTTTTATCTAATCACTCTTTTTCTTCAGGACGTCGAAGCCAACACAGTGCGTTTGAAAGAACACGGTCAAGATGTTTTGGTGTTAGAAAAGATTGCCACTTCCTCTGGACACTCGACTGACTCGCAGTCTCATTACAAGTAAAAAATTGTCTGAATAAGCGAAGGAAATAATAAAAAGTGCAATTGAACGGTAAAGATACGCTGTGATGGCCGGAACACCGCAGAAAATGCTGGAACATCTGTTGGAAACTCGAATCGACGCGCGGACCGAAATTTCAGACGTCTTCCTCGAAGATTTCCTTCTGAGTCATGTAATTTTCATGCCAAGTCATCAGCTGTGTCCGGAGCTCATGGGGCAATATCCTTTATTATTTCTTTTTACTTTGTATTGAATGGAGTTATCAATGAATTTGCAATGTTGACTGATTTGGGAATTGAAGTGTGATGGCGGTTTGATGCAGAGCAAGGTCATTCGCCAGTCATGAATGAATGAATGAATGATTTCGACATTTGTTATCCTTGACGATTCGTACCTATAGAATTGAGTCTTCCAACACGAACCACGAAACGGATTTCATTACAGCTAATAAACGTAGAGTAGTAACATTCGTTATGAGTTGGGTTAATATAATACGAGATGCAGTTTTCGACGATTCTACCACGGCTACGTTTCTAGACGTGAGATATAAGTTTGATTTTTCGAAGTTTTGTGATTTTATTAGATTTTATTAAATTTTCTTTGAATTTTATTGCATTTAATCGATTTCAAATAATTTTTACTTTTATAAAGGAACTTAATAACGTGGTCCGAGCCGATTCACGACGGTACAGCCTACAAGAAGAGGTGAAAACGATGTCACGAATTATAGACATGAAACAAAAGTAAAAATAAAACGAGGAATTAGTGCATTTCATCAAATCTAAGACAGTTTGACGCGTCTTGAATCAATAGTGTCTTAGAATTGGTGAAATACTGTAAATTGAAACCAAGTCAAAACTTGATTAACTCATTCCAAATTTCCAGATTTATCGAAGAAAGACAAACGAGCACAGGAAGAAAATGGAAGTTGCAACCAAGTGGACATTTGGTCAGGGTTTCGAGGAGTAACGGACAAGAGGACGGAAATTCGTTGCATCAACCGCCCATGAGGCAGACGGACGATGGTTTTAAATTATAGAAATTTAATTTAAGGAAGAAATGTAATTAATATTTAATCGATTTCCTCTAGTGATTTTCAAAGTATACTGCGCCGACCATACTTATGGCACCTTGAAGATGCCATTGGGGGCCACCGCCGAGATGATCAAAAGGTGCGCTGCCGACAAGCTCGGTCTCAAGGACGACTTGCTTCTGGTCGAAGTTAAATCCACTGGAGGTTTGCAATGTTTGTTTCTTATGTTTTGATTGCAGAATATATTAAGAACTCGAGTAATTTGTTTATAGCAGTGCCGTAACTAGGTTTTTTAGGCCTTCTGAAGGTCGTTTAATACTGTTAGTGTTTTTATTAAGCGTTTATTAGACCTTTCAATGCCTTTATTAAGTATTTTTTGACATTTTAAAGTGTCAGAACTTTAATAACTTGTTTTTATTTCATTTAGAGCGCGTTGTGTTCAAGGACACAGAAGTGAGCATACCAACGGGGCTCAGTTTGAACGGGCGCATCTTTATCACTCCTAGAGATCACGTGGACGCCTTGGTTTGAAAAAAATTTAAGTTAAATTAAACAAAATATTAAAAACTTTAATTTTTACTTTTCCCAGACTCCTCTGGCGGAACAAGATGGTCCCACAGAAGGAACTGCGACTAACATTGAGATGTTCAGTTCTCGAGATCTCGCGTTTCATCTGATGGCCATCGATTGGGACTTATTTAGCAACGTACACGAAGTAATTTCCATCCGTTCCTTAAATATTTAATTTTTTAATTTTCTTTTTTCGAAATTGAAGTATGAATTGATTTATCACGTGTTCGGGCGTCACCAGTTCCGTCGAATTATGTCCAATTTGGACGTTTTTCTTCGTCGATTTAATGAAGTTCAGTATTGGATTGCCACTGAGATGTGCCTTACCAAAACGCTCAGTAAACGAGTGCAGCTGATACGAAAATTTATTAAAATGGCTGCATAGTGAGTGGATTTCTAATTTAAAAAAAATTTTTTTTTTAATTGAATTTTATTTTCAGTTGTCGTGATTTTCAAAACTTGAACGCTTTTTTTGCTATCGTAATGGGTCTTAATAACGTGGCTGTGAGTCGCCTCTCTCAAACTTGGGAGGTAAATATGGAGTTTGCAGAGTTTTTTCTTCCTGTTAAATGTCCATAGGACATGTAAATTGGTTTTTTTGATCACTTTTGATCGATTTTTGTATGGAAATGCTCAGCAAACTGTAAATTGATGATTATTTGATTTGTTATTAATTTTTTTTTTTTAATTTTAGAAACTTCCTAGTAAATTCAAAAAAATGTTTAGCGAATTCGAGACGTTAATAGATCCTTCGAGAAACCATCGGGTTTACAGGATAACCATGGCTAAAATGGCTCCTCCAATTATACCATTCATGCCATTGCTCATTAAAGGTCAATCATTTCTGTCAAATAATTAATTCACAAAGTTTTTGCAACTTAAAATAAAACTGAAAATGAAACTGAAACTGAAACTTAAGTTTTATATTTTGTGTTAATTAATAATAAATTATTTTTATTTCAGACATGACTTTTACTCACGAAGGGAACAAAACTTACTACGAAGGTCTAGTCAATTTTGAAAAAATGGTAATTAACAAATTTCTAAAAAAAAAATAATAAAAAAATCAAAAATTAAAAATTCGTTTTTCAGCACATGTTAGCGCAAACACTACGTACGATACGTCATTGTCGTAGTCAACCATTTCGTAAGTTTAACGATTACGATTATTGTATCATTTTTTTTAACAGTATTAATATTAAATTTCTATTTTTAGAATACGATGAAGCTTTATTAACTAAGAACGATCTTGAAATTAGACAATTTTTAAGGTAAAACGATGTTCTTACGATGTTCTTTGTCTTGTTCTTGTTCACATCAGCTGATCTCATCAAATTGCATGAGATTCAAATGATCTTGTCCGTGTTAACTAGTGGTGGCTGTAACCTTGATTTGGCGATGTTCACACTACACGCACAGGTTGAATAGTCACTGTTTCACGAATAACTGTTATAAACAGAATTTCAAGAGCAGGGCCGCGCAGGGCATGTTGGCTGCCCTCTTCCCTCATTGGCCGACAATCTGATGCTCCTTGCGTTCAGTCGCCCATTGCATTATTTGGGCAATCGGCCGCCCCTTAGATTCTGCAATTCTTGTGCAGTGCATACATGGCACCCATGGACGGCGCGGCCTTCTTTACGTAACAAAATTTGTGTTCACGCTCATCATTGCAATCAAAACTGCTGATGTGAAAGGGATACAATCTCGTGTTTATTCATCTCATTACACAATTCATTGAAAAATATAAAGTGAAAATTTTCGGCCAAAATTGCTGAAATTTTATTACTAATTGAGTATACAGATATTAATTTTTTTTTTTTTATTATTCCAGAAATCTTTCAATAATCGAGAACCAAAGAATTCTAACGCAGTTATCGCATAAATTAGAACCACGTCGAGGCTAGAAATACATTATACCATGGTCACAAGGTACCTGCTATAAATTAGAGATTAAATTAAGCCACCGAAACCGGCTTTTGAACGAAATCAAAACCAAAGGACATTCCAACGACCGATTCATTTCATTTTAAACATTTTATTTCATTCCACTTTTCACTTTTCTTACAAACACATACTTAATTCAATTAACAACTTAATGTACAAAATTTCGACAAAATCGAACAACGTTAAAAAATGGCGAAAGCAGGGTCAAAATAATTTTTTTTATTTTAATTTTTTTTATTAAATTTATTTTGTCGAAATTTAAAATAATTTAAAATAATTATTTCGTGACGTGAAATGTATTATAGAGCCTTCCATTTTCTTTTGTGTGGATATGTAAATATAAATTGTGTAATTTTTTTTTTAAAAAAAAGCTTTTCTGTATTTTGTGCCAATTAATTGCAAATTTGTGTTTTCTGGTGCTCACAATACTCGTTATTTATGAGAAAAAAAAATTCGCTTCAGGAATTATTTTTAAAATTTTTTTTTTATTTTTAACAAAACGAATTAAAATTTTTGAAAAAAAATAACTGTGATGTTTTAATAATTTAACTGCAAGGTGTTTATTCATTCCTGAATGCCCTTTCCACGTGTCTTGTATTCGCAAATTGTAAAACTTTGATGCTCAAGTATTTAAAAAGAGAAAAAAAAGGAAAAAAATTAAAAACCTGCCACTTTTACTGTTTTCTCGAGTAAAAAAAAAAAATGGAAAAATTCAAAAAAAATGTACCTCTAGTTGATATTGTTTTAAAATTGTTTTAAAATTGTATTGCGATGAATTGAAAATTAATTTTGAGTATAAAATGAGATTTCTAAATTTTTATTAAGTATTTGTTGTCATGCTACGTTTGGATTAACATGTTGGGATATATTTTTAAAGTATCTTTTCCTGCCAGATAAATTCCTATATATATTATATTATATGTTTGAACAAGAAAAGTATAAAACATATCACTTTGAAAATCTTCTCTCTCATCTCCGATGCCTTGCACTCTATTTGTAGCTTTTTTCATAACTATAGGAAACTATAGGATAAAAAAATATTAAAATTAAAACTGATACGTATTTTGTATGCAGTATTTAGCCTTTTGCAGTGTTCTCAATTGACACCATAAATCCTTTGTCGGCTTTCACAGAAATTCACAAATTCCAAGCTCAAATTCCTCAGGACAAATTCCTGGAATTGATTCAATTAAATTGCTGAAATAGTTTATTGTATGCAGTCTATGGGAGATTTTATTTTTTCATTGTATTTTCTACCTCACTCGCCTATGCAGTCACGTGATTTTAAAAAATTTAAAAATTAGAAAATTTAAAAATTTAAAAAAAAAATTTGTTTTGCTTCGTGAGATTTGTGTAAAATGGAGAGTTGATGTCGTGTAGGAATTGTTTTTTTTTTTTTTTTTTGCCCCTCCAGAACTGCCAGCTGTTACAATGTCAGTGTGCGGAATTGCAATTGTTGTGTGTCATTTGAGACATATCTTTTTTTTGTACATAGTCAAATTTTATGCCTCGACAAAGTGTCTCATTTTGTAAAGGAAATAAAATTTATTTATAAAAATTTTCGGTTTTATCTTATCTTAATTGAGTAATTGGAAACGAGTGGGAAAATGGAGAAGATCGACGTTCACAGTCACGTTTTGCCGTCCGATTTACCTGATATGAAAGAGGTATTGTTAAAGTATGTGTTGTATAAAAATGGGTTGTAATTGATATTTTGTTTGTTAGATTTCAGGTTATGGAGGTTGGGTTAAGTTGGAACGAGACGGGAATGGCGCGAAGATGATGAAAGATAACGGCGATTTTTTTCGGTCCGTTGATGAGAACTTGTGGAGTTTGGAAGCTCGCTTGAAAGATATGGATCAAACTGGTATTTGGAGATGTTATGTAAGGTTTTTGATGGAGGTTTGTGAGATATAGAAATTTAGAGAGGAATTTAAGCGAATTTGGTTGGTAATGAGTAAAATTTGGTTGAATTTTATTGAAATCGAATAAAATTTGCATGAATTTGCATGCATTTTCAATAATGCCATAGATTTACTCGGAGTGAAAGTTAAAATTAAGTGAAATATGTGCGAATTCGGTTGAAAATGAGTGAAATATACATGAATTATACTAGAAATGTGTAGAAATATGCTGAAACTAAACTAAAAACAAATTTTCACCTACAAAATAAATTAACTTTTTTACAACAGCGCAGAAAACAACTTAAGTTTCGATTTGCAAAACCAATCTTACGATTATTTAAAAAAAACCTTACATAAAAACAAACATTAAATCAATTATTTATTCACGAATTTTTCCAGGAGTTAAAATGCAAATTCTTTCAACTGTTCCTGTCATGTTCAGTTACTGGGTAATATTCAAATATGTTTTTAATATTCAATGAAATTTTATGCAATTTTTTATTTCAGGCGAAACCAAAAGACGCTCTTCACTTGAGCCAACAACTCAACAACCACATTGCGTATTGCGTTCAAGAACATCCGTCTCGATTTGCCGGTTTGGGCACAGTTCCTCTGCAGTGTCCCGAATTGGCGGTCAAAGAACTGCAGAGATGCGTTTCCGAATTGAATTTGAAAGGAATACAAATTGGGAGTCATATAAATGACTGGAATCTGGATGATCCGCACTTGGATTGTATTTACAAAGTTAGTGTTGATTTTCATAGTAATTTTTACGTAAATGTTCAATTGATGATGAATTAGGCAGCTCAAGATTTGGATTGCGCTATTTTTGTCCATCCTTGGGATATGGAGTGTGTTGGAAGAATGAAACAGCATTGGCTTCCGTGGCTGGCAGGTAAGTTGCAGAGTTGTACAATGTTATATTGCTGACGCTACTTTTCTTTACTACTACTTCACACTTTGCTTTTGCACTGCTTTTCGTTGCGTTTTTAAACTTTTATTGCTATTCTGTTGTTTACAGCGACTTTTCTATAACTGATGCTTGTTTTTGCTTGATTTTTTCTTCACAGCTTCACAAGATGAAACGCAGCTACTAAATGAACCTGCAAAAAGCTCTACATTAAGATTTTATTTTAGGTATGCCATTCGAAACTACGATCGCAATTACTTCTATGATATTTGGCGGTGTTTTTGAACGATTTCCTCGATTACGTGTATGTTTCGCTCACGGCGGAGGCTCATTTCCGTTTACTTTAGGACGAATCGTGCACGGTTTTCACGTTCGTCCCGACTTGTGCGCAACGAAAATAAACAGAAGTCCGCGCTACTACTTGGACAGAATTTACGTCGATTCTCTGGTTCACGACGCGAATTCGTTGAAATTTCTCATCGAAACTATGGGAGAAGTGAATTTAAGTTTATTTTATATGTTTTAGGTAAGAATGATTTGTTTTTTAGGATAGAGTGATGCTTGGCAGTGATTATCCGTTTCCGTTAGGTGAATTACATCCGGGATTACTAGCTGAGTCGAGTTTAAGTGAATTAAATCAGGTAATAATAATTTTCCTTCTTTTTATTTTCTTGGAATATAAAATAACGAATTTAAATTTGGAATTTCAGAGGAAGATCTTTAATGAAAATGCGATCAAGTTTTTTAATATCGATAAATCGTTTTTGGATAAATATTAACTGGAGAAAAGTAACTATTGAAACTAATTTTTTAATCACAGTACAAATAGCTAATTTTTTTTTCCTTTTCAGTTTCAGCTAAATGAATGCGCAAGACAACGAAAATTATCAACCGTGTCGAATTTATGAATCAATATTACGTTTATTTTTTTTAAAACACGAATGTTGTTTGTTAAAACGATTTCAATGATAATAAAAGTATTTTTTATTAAAGGTTTGCTGATGAAATAAATAAATTTGTTTTTTTTTTTTTTAAATATTTTTATGTTAGACTCATTTCATTAAAAGTAAGTCTAAAATTTGCATCATTTTATTTTAAAATCGCTGGTTGAATACAAAATGGCGGACATTATTGTAACAGCGCTGTGAGGGCGCAGTACGGTACGGGCAATCGGCGTACATGGGCTGCGGTCCTACGATTACTCAGCTCGCAGTCGAAGCTCCAACTGCAAACAAGAGGGCGAGTACGGCAGTGAAGCCATGATCGACAAAGAGCAGCGAAGATTAAATGTTCGGTATTGTAAGTTTTCACGGTTTACGTTTTGTTTTATTTTAAAGTAGAAAGAAACGACAATTTTCTCGAAGAGGTATAGAATCGAATACGATGAGAAATTGTTAAACCGGATAAAGAAGCAAATCGCAAGTGGAAAGTATGATTTGCTAATTTTTTACTTTACTCGAGTCTTCGTTGACGTTTTTATTTGTTTATTTTTTTATAGAGTCCGATACATGAACATTATGGGAAGAATACGCCACATTTGATTTCTTCGGTGTCGGAAAACAGTATTGCCCAATGGTCTGAATGTCGAAAATGGTGTCGTAAATCTTTAAAACTGTTGAATTTTACTTTTTTGGACGTTTTTTATTTTTTTAAAACTTACGGTGGCTGAGAGACGACATTATGTGAAAATTAATTTATCTCGAAATTTCGAGATAATTTTTTTTATCTCGAAATTTCGAGATAATTTTTTTAGAACTGATCAATTCATAAAAGATCACTTCATGACGGCTACTGTATTTTAAATTCCTATTTGTAGAAAATTTTGTAGGAGAAGAATAATAAATTTCTTTTTGTCAAATTTGACGTCGCAGTGTGAAATTCGACGTTGAATTGTGAAATAATTTCACACTGCGACGTCGAATTTGACAATTCAACGTCGAATTTCACCCGCAAACACCCGAAAATGAATTTCAAGAAAATCATCTTCGAGCGAGTACTCGAGACTCTTTCTAATTAAGTTAATACCATTTAAGTATCACTAACACTATATGGAAACAAAATTAAATTTATTGTGTAGCAATAAAATAAATTTAAAAAATATAAAATACAGCTAGTAAACAAATTTGAAAATAATTTTTCAAAAGTAAAAACAGCAAAATATGTAATTTATACATAATTAAAATTTTATAACTTCATACACAATCAATTCGTAGATTTTTATTATTGTAATTATTACTCCTATCTATCCCAACTTTACTCGAGAATCGAGCGAACGCGGAGGATCCCCGACCAGCAGAGATTTGTTCCCCTTGGGCAAACACCCGAAAATGATTTTCAAAGAAAATCATCTTCGAGTGAGTACTCGAGACTCTTTCTAGTTGGGTTTTAATACCAATCAGGTATAATTAACATATTAAAATTAAAATATAAAATTAAATTCGATTGTGTATGATTACAATTAATAAAAATAAATAAACACAATCTTAAAATCTAAAAATAAGTTTTTTGAATATGGCGCTCAAACATAGCGCCATCTTCTTTTAATTCTACAGCTACGGCGCTCTCTTTCAAACGGCGGGAAAACTCGCTCCATTGCATCAGCTCTCAACTTTACTGAGCTCGGATTATCTTTCCATCAAAACCTTCAAAAAAACAGTAATTTTTATTTATTTATTACCAAATCACATACTAACGTCTTTATTTACTCATTTCAGATCAAATTGCAACGAATTCCAGCCGATTTCTTACATTTTCTCACAAAAACGTTCGAAAAACCACGAAAAAACACCAGAATAGATGAAAAATCTCCGAAAAAACCCCTGACAGGATAAAAAAAATCGTCGCCGCCTGTTGTCCCGACCAACTAGCGGTCACAGCGATGGCCATCGTACCAATCGACGGTCCGTAGCGAAGCAGAGCGCGCTTTGACCAGTACTGGGCTCGGTCGC
>JAQIXT010001459.1:0-15603 GCA_034700445.1 Stenotaenia linearis
AAGAAAAAAATGAAAAATTGATATCCAACGTCCCTTTGCAATAAAATAATGTTAATCAAGATATTTAATTTTTAAAATTACATGATTATTTTGCAACTTCAATTTGTTTTACAAATACGGAGATGAAAAGTTATTAAAACACAAACTGATCCCATAAGGCTTCTAAGGTTTGAGATTGTCTTGTTTAACATGCTTTCAAATAATTACTACTTAATATAACTAAATATTAAACATGTATACAATGATAGCAACGTTTGCTTTTGGAATGACAGGAAGAAATCAGAAATCGTAGAACCAACAAAAAAAAAGGGAAGTTCATAGAAATGCGCATCACCAGGATGCCAAATGTTCGTTCCAATTAATTTTTTGCGTTTCCTGTATGTGTACGTCACGAGATGATTTTTTTTTTCTTATTTACTTTTTACAACCAGTTTTCATCAATTCAAACAAACAACCAACGGCGCCAAAATAACCCTGTAAAAAGTCAAATGTCACACACACTCAAAATTTAGTCAATGACTTCATTACCTCATGTTCTAGAAATAGAGCTTTGAGCGTTCCTTTAGACCAAAATTCCATTGCATATGCTAACAGCTTCATAGAAATGGTATTTACTCTTAAAAAATTTCCTACAAAAACTACTCTCTCTATTCCCTGAAATTAAAACAAAAATTAGTAAGTTAAAAAAAAATTTTTTTTTAAATTAATAACAAACCTCGTTTAGCGCGCACATCCGTGCAATAGAGCCAATGTTATTCGTTAATGTAACTAATGTTGCTCTGGCTAAATCTTCTTTTTTCACTTTACTTCTTTTATCTTTAGATGTCATTTGTCCGAAACTATTAAAAAAACTGAACATATTTAGTTTTTTTTTTTGTGATAAGCTCCATTACGCAATAATAACTTAAAAAATTATTACCTGCTAGCAACTGTATCTCCGGACAAACTGAATTTATCATAATCGCCTCCATAAATATCACGAACTAGTTTATCTACATTGTTGCTATCGCCTTTAGATGCAAGTTCAATTGCTTCTTCAAAAGTTTCACAACCTGTCAGGAGACAACAAAGACCCAGGAATGTTCCTCCACCTAAACTGTTTATTAAAAATTGAATTAATTTGTGTTCTATAAAAACAAACAAAAATATAATATTCACCTTGTTCCACTAACCCGCTTATAATTGTCTGGCGAGTAAACGGCAAGTATACTAACACCTGATCCTACGTTTACAACGAGATATGGATAAGGGTTGCTGAAATCATACGGGACTTTACAGCATTTCTGTTCATCCTTGGGATGCATCCAGTAATAGCATTCTGTACTGTGATGAGCGTCGATATAATGAATTCCTCGTATGAGTGAATCAAGTTCATCAAATTTGTGCAGATGCATGCTTACTTCCTGTAAACAAAATATTATTATTTAACGTTGTTTTCAATCGTTTCAAAGGATGTAGTTAAACCTACTCGAACAAAGTCTTTTTCAAATTTGTAAGCGCCTCCACCTGTAGCGCAGACGGTGCTAGCCAGGGTAGCCATACCCTTAGATTTGGCGAGTTCAAGGAAATTTCCCATTTCACAAGTTGGAAAACGAATGAAATGTAATGCACCACTCTGCCCTCCTATTACACAATTATTCATCTGAAATTTTAAAATAAAAATCAATTTTTTTTAAAAAAAAATAAGATTAAAATGAAAAATAACCTGTAAATGCACGTCTCTTTGCCCTGTGCGTCCATAAGCTGAATTTTTAGTTAGATACCGTCGGATATTTCTTAACGTCTCCAACTGATAATCGTCATCTACCCTGGAATCGTGTATAGGCACGTCGGCCGGTTCAAAGTACACCAACTTCACTAAAGTTCCTCCAATGTCCATTCCAAACCATGGCATCGCTAGAGATAAAAAGAAAGAGGAACAAAAAATGCGTTAAAAACTTTGCTCCTTTGACATTTTTAAAGTTCAGTCGATTCAAAAAACATCCAAAAATCATTCCTGTAACACCAACGTGCAAGTGCCCAATTTCCCGAATAATCCTCCGCCTGTGGCCACCCTTATTGAATTTCTTCTACAAATACTAACCCCATTTAAGACACATTCCATTCTGTATCATCACATTTTGCTTGAGGTTGTTGTTGTTGTTATTGTCCTGGTTGAAAACCTCCCAATTATCCATGATGTAGGAATGAAGACGTTTTCCTACATGAAATTAAGAGAATATTTCTGCATACTAAAAACGTGCTTTAGCAGTAGAGATCAAGACGAGACTTCAAACCACAGCGCGCAAAGATTGGTTACTGGCAGAAATTACCACAACGAATAAAGCAACTAACTAAACCAGATTTAGTTATTAGAGGAAACAAAAAAAAGACAAACAACCATTTATGACAAATATACATATAGATAAAATACCGGTATATATATATAAACAAGTATTGAAATGAAGTAAAACTTACGGGGAAGTGATCCATTAGTACAATCTCCGTTAGTTTGATTTGCAGTTGAAGCCGCTGCTGCTGCTGCTGCCATTGTTGCGTTTTGTTGATTTGAAACTGGTCCCATCTGTATACCTCCACAAACCTTCAAGACTCAGGATCCTTATGGTAAAAGGAAGATTTTCAGTTCGTGTTGGTTTAAATACGTTCGTTCGAAAGGCGTACGCACAATATGAGAAGGAAATTCACTGACGCTTATTTTCAATGTCTTTTGAATGTTTTTATCAATTAAAAAATGAGGTGATCAGCCTACACAGTAGACGATTATTAATTTATAAAATAAATTCATCGAATTTCCTGCAGATGTTGCGCCAGATTGAATCTGCCTCTGTTTCCTACCTCCTGCTATTGTTTATCCGTATTTAAAAATATCGTCTGCAAAAAACCCTCGATTGCTGAATGAATGACGCAAAATGATCAGATAATATATTCACTCCAAGGTATTGAAATTCCTTATTGAAAAATAAAATAAAGAAAATTTAATCATTTAACAATAAATTACGTAGGCCTAAATTTTTATAAATACTTATAATAGCCTTTGATGTAATCACAAGGTGCTCACCAAAGGCCAACGTAAATTTTTGCTTAATTATATAAAAAATTATGCTAAACGTTCTTACTTTTACATAATTTTCTTTGGGGATATAAACAAATCGAAGGAATAAATAACATAAGTCTCGGTTTAAACAGATTTTTGACGAATTTGTATGTAAACAGGTCAGACACTGTGTGTCGTGCCTGCTGTCTGTGTGGCGTGATTCCAGTCCCGCCGCAAAGCTCAGACGGATCGGAAGTTTGTTGCGTAATGGCTGCGAGCGGAGTAAAAACAAACGAGCCAATGGCGTCTGCTTTGAAAGAAATATTGGAAAAAATGTCCGTTGCATATAGGAAAAGACCATCGGTAAGAACGATAACATAAAAATAAATTGAAAATATTCTAATAAAAACAGACCTGCAGTTAATCCGAATTAAGTGTGGCGGGTGCAGCCGGTTGCGTTAAATAACTCCTAAATAAGAGTTTTGCGGAGTATATAAGCTTACAGAATTTCCTTGAATATGCCCCTCTGACCAAAGGTTTGAAAAAAATTAATTAGACATGATTGGACAATTGAAAATAAAAAAACTGCTTGATTTTCTATTTCAAAATCATTCAAGTTGTGGTTATCATGCACTGAGCACGTGATAGCAATGGAGTGATTATGTTGATTAAGTATTTAATTTCATGTGTCTTATGTATATTTAGGAATTTGGATCCAAGGAACCGAAATTAGTAGCTGTTAGCAAAACGAAACCTAGCGATGCTGTCATTGAAGTTTATAAATTGGGGCAAAGACATTTTGGAGAAAATTATGTAAGGAATGCAATGCTGCTATTAGAATAACAAAATTTATGATTCTTATCTGATTTATTTGTTATTAAGGTACAAGAAGTAGAGGAAAAAGCAACAGATGCGAACGTAAATTTCTTTTATTTGTTTCCGCCTTTGCAGTTGCCAGATATTAACAAAGAATTTATTTTTAAAATTTTAATTAACGTAGATTCTTAAATATTGTACCGAAATTCAATGGCATTTTATTGGCCATCTGCAAACAAACAAAGTAAATAAACTCATAGGTGAGTGTGTGTGTGTGTGTGTGTGCGTAGATAGTGATAATAACAGTGATTCAACCTTGGTATATGAACTAAATCCTTTGTTTTTATTTTCATTTTTAATATGAAGCAATTCCGAATTTATATTGTGTGGAAACTGTAACCTCTGAAAAATTAGCAGCAACTCTAAATTCATCGTGGAAAAAATTAGAAAAAGATAATAAATTACGAGTTATGATTCAAGTAAACACGAGTGATGAAACGAGTAAATTAAATTAATTTTTTTTTTTTTTGATGTTTAAAGCTGAAAATTGTTTTCATTTTAGGTAAGAGTGGAATTAAACCAAATCAAGTTGTAGATTTATGGCAATATGTAACACACAATTGTCCTCAACTGCATCTAACGGGATTGATGACGATAGGATCGTTTGATCATGACATTTCAAAAGGACCAAATCCAGATTTTCAGGTTAGTACATCTTAAGTGTAATTTGGATTGTTTTAATTTATGAATTCTTTTAGTGTTTGCAGAGCTGCCGTAAAGAATTATGTGAAAAATACGAGTTGTCTTCAGTCGACATCGACTTAAGTATGGGAATGTCTCACGATTTTGAACACGCAGTATGTTTTCATTTATTCATTCTTTATTTCAAAGCCATTAATTTTGTAATTTTTTTGTTTTACAAGATTGAAATGGGAAGTACAAACGTTCGTGTAGGGTCTCTGATTTTTGGAGAAAGAGTTTACTCAAAGAAAAATTAATCTTTAAAGTGTTGCGACACGTATCCGTATATAATGTAAAAATATGTTTTGTAAAATAAATTTAATTACTCGAATTTCTAATCTAGTTTAAAAATCTAATTTCCTACGTTATAATTAACAAAACAACAGCCAAAAAAGCAGACATTATCAAAACGTGTAGCCGTGTTCATTTTAATCATTATAATGACCCTGTTTATAGAATCGAGCCGTCCACTCTTTCTTTGTAACTACATTTAGCATTGCTGTTTCCCTGCAGTATTTGTTTTTATGAAGATTTCTCACTCTTCTACAGCCCGTTTTCCTCTTAAATCAACGAAGGAGGGGAAAATATGGATTACAAATGAACTTCCTCTTGTCATGAACGTATTGGGGCACTTTCTGTCAATATAGCAATTTCGATCTGTACTAAATTAAGAAAAAATTCGAATTTTTGAAAAATTATTTACGAAATTATAAAAGGATACAACTCGTAGTCCTCTTTCGATTGGATCAACTACAAGAAGTCCTCGTGGAATCCAGATCGATTCATTCTGTTCTTGAATAAATCGAGCAACTCGTTTGAGACACTATTAAAATAAAATATAAATAAAATAAATTTTTGTGTCGCATATAAAATTTTATTCCTCAATTACCTTTTCGTAATGTGTTTCCATGCAAATATATACTAGATACGCAGTGACGCATGCTAAAAGACCTTCGAAATACGTCGTGCCGCTTATTTTTTCCGCTTCACAATAATAGGAATTCAATGTAGTTACAAGGTGCTCAAAGGTTGAACGTTCTATCTGTTTTATTTCGTGGGAAAGAAAGAAAAGTAAAAGTAACACGCGATTAATCAGTTTATTTATAGCAGTAGCCTAATTGGCAAACCTTGTCTTCAAGTTCGGGTGGAAATTTCGTTTGGAATTTAACTCTTGTGCCGTCTTGGTAATCTCTTTGAATGAATACTTTAGCGCAACCTGCAGTTGTTGCTCTTGATGTTGGCCCCATTTCGTCCATTGAATGATTCTAAAATTACATTTGTTTTAAAAAAAAACAATAATTAAATCAAAAAGTAGTACCGAAAAACAATTATACATCAATATAATCTTTAAAACTAATAATTACCAGTCAAAAAATTTTAGGACATCGCTCACCTGCCCAGAAGCCATTTTGTTTTTTTCATTTCGCGAAGTTAATAGCAGAGTGCAGCACGTTACGGCACAAAATTCTCTCGTGTTACGTCATACATGTGCCCAAAATTCATTATTGAAGGACACAATACTTGTCACCAAATTGTTTCTAAGGTCAATTCTTCACTCGCATCCAAACATCTTCCCTTCTTTTCGGATCACCTCGTTGGCTTCATCGTACTACTATTTTGGTGTGACTGCTGTAACATGATGGCTGCTGCAGCTAGCAAAATTGTTTTCCGTAATTTAACAGGTAAGATGCGGTGCAATCGATTCTCCCATAAAAAATCGAGAAATGTGCAAAATTGAAAACGTGGCCTAACTTTAAATGTGTGCAAATTATTTAACCTATACTAAATTAATTGTGCTCTTGAATAATTATTTCAGGACCAAAATTTGGGGTTCGGACTTGTTACAATGCCACCAGGATGAATATGAAGCTCGACAACACGACAAAAGTAATTTGTCAAGGCTTCACTGGAAAGCAGGTAACTTGAATTATTAATTTCAGTATTCATTGACGCTTAATGTAATTTATCGTTGCGGTTTAGGGTACTTTCCATAGTAAGCAAGCCATCGAGTACGGAACTCAAATGGTCGGCGGAGTGTCACCATCCAAAGCTGGTACTAACCATCTAGGCTTACCCGTGTTCAAATCAGTCAAAGAGGTAATAGGCATTCAATTAAGACCACCGATTCGAGATTACTAACAATTTTTAATTAGGCGAAAGATAAAACCGGTGCCCACGCGACTGTGATCTATGTCCCTCCACCCGCAGCAGCGGCCGCTGTTCTGGAGGCGATAGATGCGGAAATGCCTTTAATTGTGTGCATTACTGAAGGAATTCCTCAGCACGACATGGTTAAAGTTAAGCATCGCCTTCTTCGTCAGAATAAAAGTCGCCTCATAGGCCCAAACTGCCCCGGTATAATCGCGGTGAGAAATTGGATACACAAATTCAAATTAAAAATTCAAATATTAAAAATATTATGTTCTTGTAGCCAGAAGCTTGTAAAATCGGCATTATGCCCGGGCACATTCACCAGAAAGGAAAAATAGGGATCGTGTCAAGATCAGGAACCTTAACATATGAAGCTGTACATCAGACGACTCAAGTTGGTCTTGGTCAAACGTTGTGTGTTGGTATTGGAGGCGATCCGTTCAACGGAACGAATTTTATTGATTGCTTAGAGGTCTTCATTAAAGATCCGGAAACTAAAGGTAGTATTTTAACTCGATTAATTAAGAGATCGTTAATTTTTATTGCTCATTTAAACAGGGATTATTTTGATCGGTGAAATCGGAGGTAGTGCTGAAGAACAGGCGTCCGATTATTTGAAACAGCACAATTCAGTGAGTTTGAAAATCAAATAGTTTTTTCGTATTAATTAAAATAAATTTGCTTTTTTTCAAGGGTGCAAATGCGAAACCTGTCGTTTCATTTATTGCGGGCTTGACAGCACCACCTGGCCGAAGAATGGGACATGCTGGCGCTATAATTGCAGGAGGAAAAGGCGGAGCAAAGGAGAAGATTGCTGCATTAACCGACGCTGGCGTTAAAGTTTCAATGTCACCAGCTCAGCTGGGAACGACTTTATTGGCGGAAATGAAAACTCGAGGTTTAGCATAAGCAAAATTTTTTTTTATTTGTGTTTAGAGTAATCGGGACAAAAAAAATTCGTCGGTTTATTTGCATGTATTATATTATCTTTGTTAAATTGAATGTTAGGATTAAATTCGGTGTGTTAGTTTATTGCTTAGTCCTTCAAATTTGTAGAAAGGGATAAAAATCAAATTTGTAGAAAGGGATAAAAATCGCAAATTATGTATTATGTATAAAAAAATAATTTTAAAATCATAAAAACGAGAATTTCGGTTGACAAAGTATGAACTTTTTATTTTATTTTACTTTTTTTTTTTTTTGCAATTCCTAAATAATGCAAATACAAACTGAAATGATTAGCTCCAAAGAGCAGTAAAAAAAAAAGAAAAAAAAATGATAAACGTAAAAGTTACACCGTTTGGTAACATTTGATTGGATGTCGAGACAAAAATTTCAAAATTTTCCAACTTTCTGAACTGACTAGTAAGGTTACTAAGACAGAGCGGTATTCCCAATTTTTTTGTTTACAACAATAATACGAAAGAAAAATCATAACTCAAAACAATAATCCCGTTAAAGTGTTTACAATACAGTTTATATATTTGATAGAATTGGTAGAAATACTACGACTGTATCTGGTAGAGATAATAGACAAAATTATTGTACTTTTCGGTGGAACTCGTGGTTAAATCGCTAAGCCAAGCCATCTCCAACTTAAAGTAATGTCCTTAATGCTATTGAATCCCAACCCAACCCGCAAATTCCCAAACTAAGAGCAAAATTTGAAAGTTTTACATTGTCTCAAGTGTTTAGATGCTGATGAATGAGATGACTAGGAAATTTTTTTTGCAAGTGTCTTCGCAAATTGTCTTGGTAAAAAAAAAATGGCCCCCAAAAATACTTTTATACTCAATTATTCGAGTTTCAAGTGTGCACATTTCAAGAAGGGAATTCGAATACCCAATCTTAGAAACAAAAAAATCAAAAACAAAAAACAAGAATTGTTTGATTTTACACCGAATTATTAACCATAAACTCCACCTATTCTTAAAGTTATCTTGAGCCAAGACGAAGTTTCCCAGTCAGTCTTAGTACTAGTAACCGGAAGAATTCTCTTTGATTCGTCCTCCGTCGCCTTCAGATACGAAACGTTTACGGCCCCTTTAAAAAAAAGCAAATTAATGTTTGATAAAAACGAAATTTTACTCTCGTCGGTACCTCGATGGCATCTTCCTAACTATTTCGTCTGAGAGAAACGCGTTTTCCTGACACTTGGCCACGAATTTCTCAAGAACACTATAAGCAGGTGGAACGTCGATGCAGATATCCGGCATTTCGTTAAAGACACGTTCAAAACCCTAAAACAAATTTCAAAACGTCAAAAAATACAATTTTTTTCTAAATTATTCCGACTTACTCTCTTCATTTGGTCAGGAGTGACAATGATACTTGCAAAGAGAGATTTGAGCAACTTGCACATCAAATCGATTGCGCGTTCTCCCATGTCTTCTATCATCATAACAAGGGCTTCATACACCAATTCATGATGAAAATGAGGAACCTCCAAGTCTAACAAACAACGTGTGGCCTCACTAACGTCTCCAGAAGACAAATACTCCTTCAGAAGTAAAACCATCTGTCCAAAACTCAATCCATTAATAAAACTCATTGAAAAACAACACGATCAAAACAAACCTTTTTAATAAGGTACTTGACAGGCCTGGTACCGCCCCCAACACCCCACACATTGTCCAAACGTACCAAACCATGTTTCATATTAAGTAGCACGTCTGCCCTATTCAACGCCGCTCTAAAAATAACCCATTATTTAGCAATTTCATTTCAACAACAAAATACTACACCCACCGAGCAAATTCGCATTCCACTTTCCCTTTGTAACTTAATACGTATTTTGGCGGAAGACAATCGTCGGCAACGCACCTCGCGATGA
The DNA here is from genome assembly GCA_034700445.1 of Stenotaenia linearis. Classification (NCBI taxonomy): domain Eukaryota; kingdom Metazoa; phylum Arthropoda; class Chilopoda; order Geophilomorpha; family Geophilidae; genus Stenotaenia; species Stenotaenia linearis. Next base: position 9,576 of record JAQIXT010001459.1, read on the forward strand.
AATTGCCAAGAATCTGTTTGTTTACAAACAAATAAATCTCATTAACCGTTCCGTTCCAAACAAAACTTATAAATAGAACTTACTGTCGGTGCTTCAGGTGTGTCCAAAACAATATCGGCCAAATTGCTAAGCAAATAATCAAACGCCCTGGCGATATTCTTTTGCGTCAATACTTTCATGTACAAATCAGAGATCAAAACGGACGTGAGTTCCCTATGGGATGGTTTACGATCCATGGCAAGCATCACAGCAATAACTGATATCAGGTAACGTTGTGTTCCAACATTTTGCTCCTCCAATGAAAGCTTTAATGTAGAAAATATTAAATTTTATTTTAAGTCCTTTATAAAATTCAAAAAATTTAAAAAATTAATAAACAAAACTCGTACTGTGACTTCATTGGTGTCGCCATGTTCGAAATATTCCAAAACAATAGGTTCTACAATTTTTTGCATTTCTTCTTCCGTTAATTCTGGAGCAATCGATTCCAACTGGATATTTCCCTAAATAAATAAACAATAAAAGGTTATTTCTGAATCGCATCAAACTGGGAATAAATTTACGAGGAAATTACCTGACTGTCAGAATCGTAATTTGGATCTCTGGCATCGCCGTTCATTTCTTCCTCTTCAACATATATCTCACTACCAGGCAGACCCCAGGTTCCTTTTCCTCCAGCCCCGCCTAGAAATTAGAAAAAAAGATTACTCACTTTTATCTTTCTTACCATCAAAAAACTAAAAAAAACTAAAAAATAAAACCATTTTTAAAATAAATCAATAAAATCGATTACATTTTCTACTCTCAAGCCTCCATCATCTCTTAATTAACCTTAAACCATTAAAAATAATAATAAATTTAAAAAAGTAATTTTCCCATTATTATTATATTTATTAATTTATTAATTAAATTAAAACATTATTCAATTCAAACTTTTCCACTTGGCTCAATCAGCTTTAGGTTTAGTCTGTTTCTAAATCGATCAAACGCACACAAAATTCAAGGTCACATCTCATCGTTTCACGGCCAAGGCCATTTAATGAACGAGAATCTCGCAGGAAAACATCATGTGACATAACAAAAACATCCGTATCTTATTTTATATCTCCATAAAATACCACTCTCTTATTAACCCTACATTAAACCTTATCACAATCTAAAAAAATAACCCTAACAAATTTTAAAACATTTACACAAGGGTAAAATAGCAGCTGGACTCTCTTTGTAACCGCCACTGGAACTTCTCGTTCCAATCGATCGGGAAAGAAAAAAATAAAAACGTTTCCAAAGCTTTTACATTGAAACTATTTCATACAGATATAACTATAGAATGTATTTAATTACACACAACTTCCGGTTAATTATTACGCGCATCTCGAGATCATTTTACCGTTTTTAATTTTTACAATTCCCCGACAGACGGATTTTTTTTTCAATAAATAAACCAGATTTATAAAATGTAGAACTTCCTTATAATCTATTTTCCCTTTATGTTGCTGTTATTTATAGTTTTCGGTTTCAGTTTTCCTCGGTATCACGTGCTATCACCTTGGTGACAGCTATAAAATATCTGTTATTTTTTTAAAATAAAATAAAATAAATATTCATTTTCACATTAAAATCCATAATTTACATTAATTTCTATTTTACTGTGCCCCACAGCTTAAAAAGCAGCCTTGGGTTGAGGTGCGTGAAAGCAGAAAACTTCAAAGGTCACCTTCATACTGGATAGGGCCACTTCCTTCCCTTCACTCAACAACCTTTGTGCATTAATAACAAATAACCGTTTAAAATTACACGAAATAAAATAAAAAACACAAATTTAAAATAAAAAAACATGTCTGCAAACCTTCAAAATAAATAACGCGATAAAAAAAATAAACATTTTCCAGAATTTTTTATATTTTTATCATTTTTTTTTTTTAGTAATTTCTTATCATTTGAAGAGTTAAACTGAATGTTATTCGAAATTATTGCAAGTGCTAAAGTTCTCACAGGCTGTTTGGCAGCTAACCAAATAAAACTAGAGTGTTCACAGGTGTGGTACTGTACTTAAAATGTGAAACTGGTACAAAATAAAAAAAATAATTAAATTGTAATTACTACTTATTTTTCCTCATTTTTTTTCGTTACTATATTTAACCCAACAACTTGTCACATCTTGACACACATTTCGAATTAACACGGACAATTAGCACAACGCCGCTACTTTATTTTTATTTCGAATAATAAATTTTTGTTTACGTACCTTTTTTTGGAAGTCCTCGTCCGAAACCGTTTCTTGGTTTTCGACTATTTTTAAGCAACCTAAGAGCTGGATTAGGAATGTGACTCGTAGTACCCTCTTCGGCCTCGACAATGAGTAATTTCGATGGCCTTTTTGCTATCATCTTGATTCGTTCTCCATTCTGCTGATGGTAGGTAAATAGTTTGGGAGCAAGCAACTTGCCATTCACATGCTGGTCGCCATTAACCATCTCATCGTCGGAGCCGCTCTCGCTGGCATCATCGACTAAAGCTGGTAATTCGCCATTACCGTTGACAAATTCCGTTGCCATCTTAATTATATACACAATATACACCGCTTGCACGTTCGATGATAAGGTTAAAAGACTTTCGGACACGTCGCTACAGATTGACAACTACTGTAATGCTCAACAAGCAACTTCTGTTATTTTCTGTTCAGCTCTAGCGTGCGCTCTGACGTAATAAACAAACCAGCCAAAACAAGGCAGCCTCGCAACGGGTCCGAGTTTTATTCGTTTAGTTCTGGATCGCTGGGTTTTTTCCATTTTGTCATGTAATTTTTTTCATCAATCCGGGAATTTATTATAATCTAACATTACTTCACTTTAAAAGACCAAGCGTTGCTGATTTGCCTAATCAAAAAGCACATTAAAATAAAATTTTAACATATCCAAACCCTTGTTCGAGGCTACACAATCGGCTGACTTAATCGGCTTCCTGATTGGTCGGTTGAAGCAGATGGGTTGGTATCCGGATCACACCCATCTTACCCCAAAACAAGTCAGTCAAAAACAATGTTTACAAATATAAAAGCAATTGATTACTATTAATTACCAAAAAAATAACGATAAGGGCGCGATAAACACAAACACTGTATTTTATTCAATGATAAATTTTTTCTCCTAACCGCAGACTTTGTACAATTTTACTTGAATTAAATTTATTTTAGGATTAAAAACATGAAAACCGACTCCTTTATTTACACTATTTTACGTGCATTCTGGAATCCTTTTCTCTATTGAGTGAATAGAGTACGTGATTTTTGTCTGGAAAATTTGGAGGGTGTACGTGACCTCGGCGGCATTAACTAGGGACGGGTTGTTCCGATCGGTGACCTATATATGTCCTTTGCCTCTAGATGGCAATAAGCTCGCCAACGAGGGAAAGAGCTAGGAAGAGGGCGGATCTATTCGGATTTTTCAACATGGAACCGAATAATTCCGAATTCATAGACACCACAATAATTCTTAATGGGACCACGTATTCCTTCTCCCCGTCCCTGGAAATAAATGGTGGCAAATCCATCGAAGTGCAGCAATTAAAATTCGATAGATTAGCAAATGCAGATTTAATATCTGAAAACGGGATTTTGTTAGAAGCTAATAATCGAGGGTGAGAAAAGCATCAACAACTAAGAAAATAAGTTTGATTCAAATAAAATGATGAATTACAGTTATTTTTATGTACCCATGAAAGATAACGCTGAACTGGTGACGAGCAGCCTTCTGACTACCACTGGTAAATTAGTTAATTAGTTAATGAAGTAGTAAATGAAGTTAACTGAAATTTATATATTATAGAAATCGCATCTAATCAACCGGAAGACTCTTCGTTTGATTTAAATCTAGAAGTGCCTCAGGAGCAACCTACATCAACTACAGCAAGTTTGACAATTGCATTTTACTTGAATTTATGTTAACTGAGTTTTATTGCATCTCATTAGAAAAGAAAAGGTGGTTGGCCTAAAGGGAAGAAACGAAAGAAACAAGTTGAAGCTAGTAAAGCTCCCAAAGCACCAACAACAGGGTAAAAATATATACAGAGGAAGTTAAAAAAAAATAAGAGAAAAAAATTTTTTTTTGCAGTTATGTGCGTTTTTTAAATGAACGGCGACAAATTTATAAGGAATTACACCCAGAGCTTGCGTTTGCCGAAGTGACACGAATTCTTGGTGGGGAATGGTCTAATTTGGCTCCCGAAGAAAAAAAGGTTGTTTTTAATACTTCGTATAAATTCTGATTAAAATTAGTAAAACTTGTAAATTAGAAATATTTAAATGAGGCCGAAGCAGACAAAAAGAGGTATCGGGAAGAGTTGATGGCTTATTTGCAGTCTGAAGAATACCAATTACATTTAAAGAGGAGGAAATTGCATAGTATTTCAAAATATTATTTTAAAGAAATTGAATTTTACAATTTAACATTTAGAAACCTTTTTACATTTAGAAACCAGTTCTGATCATCAGGAGATCACTGCCATTAATACCACTGATGAAATTGACGTAAAACTTACTTTAATAATACTAAATTTGTGTTTAAAAAATTGTATTTTCTCTAATGACTCTAGGACGAAGAATCTGACGAACTCTACTGTAAAATATGCGATCAATTTTTTCATAATCTACATAATAAACGTGAACATCTATACGGGAGACATCATTTACAGATGGTTACAGGCGAGAAAACTTGTTCTAAAGCGAGTAATGTCAAAATATTAATATTTATTTCATTTCAGGAGACTGCGAAAAAAACATTATCGACGAAAATGTATTCAGTGCCTTAGACGTGGAGACTGATCTTCATTCTGGTGGTTCAGCGTCACAAATAGTTCCAAACTCGATGGTGCAGAAATCAAATTTCTCAGGGATGACAGATGCCGACCCAGTTAATGTTCCTCGCATAATTGACAAGCTGCTAACAGCTACGTTAGAAAGAGAGGCTGAAATTAATTTATTAAAAACAAACCTCGAACAACTTAGTCAAACTAGAGAGTACCTCAACAAAGAAGTGATCACTATGCGGGTAAAGATAATAAACATTAAATAGAAATCTAAAAGTTGATTTAAATTTAATATTTCAGGAACTTAAAGAAACAATGGAAGATGAATTGACACAACTGAAAGACGTGTTTTTAAAATGCAGTGAACAAATAGAATGTTTAAAAATGATTCCAACTTTATTTCATGTAATTAATTTCTGATGTGATTTATTTTAACTTAAATTTAATTTTAATAGAAAAGAAGAAATAAAATATAATTTGTAAGAAATGTCAATCATGTGGAAATTCCATTAGTCACGTTGATTTCTGACGAAGAGGTGAATTTTTTCCTTCTCTGTTGCGCGCGATTTCAATGGCATAAAACTGAATCCTAGGAACTGAAGGCAAAATTTAGTGAATTTGTAATTTTAGTTAACAAAACGGTGGTTACCTAATATACTATTTTCCTCTGAATAATCTAATTCAGAATTTAATCGCACAAGTGTAGCAAAATTAAAGTCTTCGACATACTGGAAGTTATTGCAAAATGGTCTCCACATCTGAAGTAAAAATAAGCGCATTACATAACATTCTTTACTGTGTGAGTACAAATACTTCTTTTGCTCCTGCGGATTTTAAAGCCGATTCATTTAATATTCCAACTTCAAAATCCGGGAATATTTTTCTAAATTCTTCGTAAATTACGTCATCGTGTGGAGTTAGTTTTAAATTTTTAACATCAACTGAGGAGAGTAGCTAAAATTGAAGGTTTATTATTATTGTTTTCTAAATTTTTACAACTGTCAAGCTTACGTTAAAGTAAATTTCTGCATGTTTATACGCTTTCATTGCCCATAATGCTTCGATACCCGCCTGAAACCAATAATAGATGTAAACTTAATACAAATGAAGACATTTAAAAATAAAACCACAATTACGTCATTTTCAATGTTTTCTGCTATCTTGGAAATTTCGTCTGGTGGAATAGAGTTAAGACCATCTTGCTAACAATAAAAAATGAATT
>JAQIXT010001460.1:0-15602 GCA_034700445.1 Stenotaenia linearis
ATAAAAAATTGGACAATTTAATATTAGACATGATCGAGCGAGAATTGTAATTTTACATCATTTTCTTCGATTGTTTAAAATTTTAAAATGAAAATTTGTTTCAGGATTGATAATATAACTGATTTAATTCAGTTGTTCTATGTTTTGCATCCTGAAAGTAAACAACTGGCGACTACGGAGCAGTCAAACCAAATTGAATTAATCGAAGTATGAATTTGATACCTTTCTCGGAACTTAAATTATATTGATTGAATTTTTTAGGCGTTTGTTAAAGAATTTACCAATAAATCTATGTATATTGTGGCTGCACTTCAAAGGTACACCCAACTGCTGCAAGAAAGACAGCAGACTAGTGAAGGAATCAAGAGAGCTCATGGCTATTCGGACTAAACATTTTAAAAATATTTTTTGTGTAAGTTTAGGAAATAAAACTGAACTTCGATTTCATCAGTATTTGACCCTTGGAAGTAGAGGCTAACTATTTAATTTCAAATGTAAATGAGTTATATAAATACAGCTAATTACGCTTATTTTAAAATTAAGAACATGAACATTAAATTTTTAAAAAAGAAGATAATTAATTAATTAATCGTCGCTTCTTAAACATAAGTAATGGTTTCACAACACCATTACTATCATTGGTAAATTGCTATCTATTAGGCTGTGAAAATATTATTCATTCAACAATGTTTATTGTAGCCTTGAGTTTGTTAAAATATTATTGAAGCCAAAACACAAATTTTTTTCTTTAAAGTTTACTAAATTCATCAATAAAATAACAATAACCGAATTTATAAAATTCAAATATTAAGATCATCATCTGGATCCTCTTCATCAAAATCATCGTTTTCGTCATATTCATAAATTATTTCACTCTCATTACTTTTCCTAAAAATAAATAAAAAAATTCAATCAAATAAAATTCAATTCAATTTTTTTTTAAATTAATTACTTTGTGTAAGGCAAAACTAGTTGATCGCGCGCTACTTTCTCCTTTTCTTCTAAATCCAATTTAAATGTTAAACCCGACGTTGGATCCGGCTATTAAAAAAATTACATTAAATCGACGTTAATTTACTACAAACAAACAATACTTTCTGCTCCGGTATGTAATTAGAAGTATTCTTCATTAAACTTGGCTTTTCAATTGTAACTTCAAAATTATTTGATAATTGAAAATACGTTTTCTGAAATACAAATAAAATTAATGTCAAATAAATACAATCAATTCAATTTCTCACTTCTTTTAACGGTTTTCCACTTCTTTTATGTAAAATCCTACATTCGGTTAATCCGCCATTGGCAGCAGATAAAAACAAAACTGTTGAAGCCAAATATTCCATCGACTCAACAATAAAATCATTTCGTGAATGATTGTGGAATAAACAAAGCAATTTCATCTTCATATCTATTAAAGAACGACATTAAATTATTAAATTTCAAATCCAAGGTAAATGAAAACAATACCTGCTTTTTTACAAAATCTTTGTAAATTCTTCAATATCTTACAAACATTCGCCACTCCTTTGCTAAGAATTAAGTAACTTAATGCATCGATTGCAATTAAATATTCCTTTTGATGAGGAATGGAAGTCAAATGTGTTTGAAAGTGTTTTTCTAAATCGGTGTCGCATGAAATTTTATTTACAATATTCTCGTCGTTTCTCCAATTCTCAGGATCCGTGTACCCATCGTGGTAAACTATTTTGTTGGTGTGGGTTGAAGAAATGTAACCAGGAGGATTGTTGTAGGATAAAAGATGAATTTCGCATTCCCTAAAATGGAAATAAATTACGTTAAGGGAGGAATACGATATTTGTTTACTATTAGTCAACTGACCTGTTTAAATGTTCTTGAATAAATGCTTGAAATAAACCTCTGCCTTTTAAGTGGGAAAAATCTATTAAAAATATCAATCTTAAAGAAATGATTTATGTTTAGGTTTAATTTGCTTTATAGACCTTCAATTAAAATGAATTCCGAGTCCTCTTCTCCAGAAATCAAGCTCTTTAACATGTTGATATACGCACGTGTTGAATGGAGAATGTTATTGCGGTTTTCTGGATTAGAGATAGAATAAATCTCTTTAATAAAGAAACACGGGCGGCAGCCACTTTAAATTTACTGCATCTACCGCATATTGATTTTTACTGCATTTGGCAATGAATCTCACTATTTTTGTTTAGTGAGAAAAAAAAAACGTAAAGAAAGAAAAAAGAAAAAAAAAAGAAAAAAAGAAAAAAAAAAAGAAAAAAGAAATATAAAAAGAACTTTCTTCTTTCGTTCGATCGAAATAATTTTTTAACAGCTCGCTAAAAATTACTGCAGAAGAACCTAAAAGCAAATCAAATTTGAGAACTTAAGTAATCACAATTTAATAAATTTAACCACTATTAGAAGGTGTAATTATTTTTATTTTTTACTGTTACATAATATCCTTTATTACTTTAATCATTGTTTAGTTTGTTAATTATTTTTTTGTAATTCTTGTCAAATTAATCATAATGACTAAATGCCAAAGGACAATCATATCCGCAAACAGTTTGCTCCAAAAATAACTTACGCTTGCGGTCAACCAAATATTTTTGTACACCGAACTCTGAACAAAGACAATAGTTAATTATAATTTTATAAATTGGCTTCACTAACAACAATGCATTTTCTTTTTCTTTTTCTCCGAATACCAATTTAATTTCACCCTTTCATCTTTGCTGCCCACACTGTCTTACAGTGCGGTGCAGTGCAGTGCTTTCACGCTCCACGGGGCAGCATTAACCTGATACGGAGCTAGGATAGAAAATGGTAGGGGTCAAGCAGATAGCAAACCCAACCCTATGATTAACTTATCACAAATGCATTGATTTCCTGTCTGAATTCAAGAAAAAATCGCTCTTATGATCTAAGTGGAAATTCCATTTTCTTGAGGCAAACCCACCCACACCCCACCCACACGTTGCGCGTCCCATTACAAATCCAGCTATAATTACCTTTACATAACAAATTTAACTACATAAAAAATTAAAATGAATAAATTACAAACTTTTATCATCATCAGATATTAAACTTCCCCAAACTACATCAAAAAAAAAAAAATTTTCCGACCGAACTCTAGCGACAGCTCCAGCAACATCACCTGGCCAGAGTGCCCGATAGGTTAATATGGCTGAAGATCCCGACGAGCTTGAATGCAACTTCGATACGGGTCAATCCACAATGGAAATCACAACCGTTCTACTCGTTGGATGGGCCATTTTCTGCGTATTGTTGGTCGCCCTTGGTCGCTATGTCAACCGCAGATTCCTGCAGCCTCCCGGTGACGACGTAAAAAAGGCGAAACCAACAACGGCCCCACCCGCCGCTACACAAAATGCCACGACTGAAGCGCAAACATTGGCCGCCGATGCTGCATTGGCAGCGAAACTCAAGACGACCGACGGGCTTCAAGCGAAACCCAAGACTAAGCCTTCGAAAAAGAAACCGGTCCTACCCCCCGGGGTGACCAAGGGGGAGATTTTCACACCCCTCTTACCGAGTCCCAGCGCGAGCGCGAGTCCGATCGCTTTAAGGGACGCAACTGCACCATTTGCAACCGGTTCCGATAAAGATGCAGTGAATTGGGTTAATGATTTATTACTATGGTTATATACGGATCCGACCCCGACGCCGTATTTACAGTCCACTTGGATCAAAACGTTAAATACCATCACTGGAAAACTCGAACAAGAGGTGAGATAGGCTTAAATACGTTAGGCTTAAGTTTGTATTTTTTTTTTTTTAAATAAAATAAAAAATTTTAAAAAAGTTTATTTTTGTACGCTTGTCTATGTATGTGCGATGTATTATACGAGGTTTATAATGTGTTTATGCAGGCATTCCCCAGCTGTGAAAGCTGGGTGTTGCTGTTTCCAGATATGAGTGGGTGGGATTGAATATAAGATTTTTTTTCCTTAGATTTTTTTATTTACTCGATTGTTTCATTAAATTTCGATAATTTTTTTGTTTTTCAAAGACCGGTGTCAAGGTCCAGTTTCAAGAGATAAGTCAAAATTCCACTCTTCCTATTATGGTAAACGTCATGGCTGACCCAGGCCCGAATGATAACAATATAGTGAGTAATGAGGAAAAAAATTGATACGATAAAAATTGACATTGCAACAAAACACTTTTTTTTTTCATTGTAGAATATTCTATCAGACATTGAATCGAATGAATTGGCGTTTATCGTTCAAGTGACTCGACAAACTGGTGATAACTTTTGGTCTACCGAATACACCGGGCATGTTGACGCGCTTTCTGGACCTGTGAGTACCGCATTTGTGATATCAACAGTAGCTGCCAGATAATTATGTGTAACCTGAAGTGATATAAATAGATAGTCCAAAAATAAACTAAACTTGTTGTTTAATAGTTAAAAAAAGGGCCTTATGTCATTGTAAATGTAATTATTGAGTTTTGTTTTAATTGCATTGTTATAATATGTAATTTTTTTTTGCAGTTAAGTGTTGCCTGTAACACAGACTCCATGACTGGTACCGTGCATTTCGACTGCAAACCCAAAATTGCAGTTCGATTAGCCACGAATCCAAGAAGCGAGGTGAGCCAGCATGTTTTTTGTTCTTTTCATTGTTTGTTTATTGAATTTTCTCTTCCAGATGGACGACCCAGTGGATGAACATGCACTGCAGGCAGTTGTTGGTGAAATAATTTCAAATTCGATATCAAATGCAGCACCCGACATGGATGTTAATCAATTTCCTCGGTGTCCCCGGTTTATTCGCAAGCAAATGATGGCGGAAAGGGTCATTCCGGTACATTACGACAGTATGGTAAGAAATCAATAATGCAATTATAACTACTTAGGCTAGGCTTTAGTTTGCGGTACACGCGAAGATGGTTATATGTAAATAAGGTTTAATAATGCCAGTTGTAAGGAATGAAGCTGCGCAAATAAGAGAAAACCCAATAAAAAGATGCATTATTGCAAAAAACTAATTTGTTAAAAAATTCCACCCAGTTTAAGAATCTAAAAATGAAAAATCAATACCATTAGCTTGGAAGCAATAGTTAGTAATGTTTTTCTGTTTACAACTTCATATTGATTTGTATAATAAAAACACAAAACAAAGTTTAAATTGATTGATTAACACAAACTTATGTAAGAATATCATACAATGAATTAAATAAATGGATTCAAGATGTACGTTAGCTCACACCTGCCGACAATTGCTGCATTTCAAATAATTTCCTCATTACTATGAGAAGGCAGATGTTTTCTGAATTTTTGAATAAAAAAAGTTTTATGATTTTCAAAATAACTGCAATTTTAGTAAAGTTGTATTATTATATTAAATTTGGATTTTGGATTTGGACAAACAAGCTTATTGTTGTTCTTAAGAGCTGTACTTAAGTAATTTTAGAACACTTATTTCATTGTTTATTGCCAAAACCAGAGCAATGCATGTTTCAAATAGCTGAATCCTAATATGGTCTTTTATTGGTAGATCCCAGTTATTACTTCTGCTCAACCCAAGAAGATTTCGAAGCGAGGAAAACGCCTTTTTGTAAAAGTAATTAAAGCAAACCAATTGGGCAGCGAAAAAGGTGAAATTCTTATAATTTATAATAATGTGATATTTTGTACTGATAATCATAATATCAATTTAGAAATTAAATTTAATTAATTTAATTATTCATTAATTAGGTTGCACGACACCAATGTGTACTGTTGAATTGGATGAACCCACGCAGAAACATTCTACGGCAGCGAACGAAGGAATAAATCCTTTCTGGGATGAACATTTCCTTTTGTAAGGAAATAATGCTTTATTATGTTGCAGTTATTGATCACAATTGTTTTTTTGGCTAGTGATTTGAATAATGCATCTGCAGAATTATTGTTTGAAGTTTGGGATAAAAGTCAGCAAGTTAATAAAGGTATTAAACAATAGCTTTTTTTAAAAAAAGAACTTATTAATAAGTCGTTAAATTTTAAATCACAGATAGGTTTTTAGGATTGGGTATCATAAGCGTAGATGATCTGCTGCGAAATCCAAGTCAAAAACAAATCATCCCCTTGCAATCAAGACCTTACGAAGGGGATGATATTTCGGGTTCACTCACTGTGGATTTTCTGTGCATGGAATCGGTTGATCTCCCTCCGCCAGAAAAACCTGCGCCGATTAAAATAGAAAAGGAGCGACCACCAAGACCACCGTTGCCTTCCCCTACGAAGATAACAGAGAATCAAAATATTCCCGAGGCAATTCCGATTGCACCCAAGCGACAGCATGCTCAACATGCACCTGGTAAACAACAACAAATATCAATAAGATTTAATAATAACACCGTTTATATTTTGCAGCAATTGTGGTTAACGGAGAGGACACAGTCACAAGCACTGCGTTGCGTGAACTGAGCAAACCACATTCACCCACCGATACTGCGAAAAGTACACTTATTATTCACAGCGTTCAGAGGGTAAGTTTGTAAACGTTAAACACAATTTCCATTCATTTTTTCAATGTGTGCATTCCTGCATGCTACCAAATTAGGAACCAGTCTTACCAAAACTCAAGGTATGATTCATTGTCATTCTCCTACTAACTAACAAACACCTTGTTCAATTGTTTTCGACAATCTAGGTGGAGAAAGTCAAAAATGGAACTTGGCATGAAGTGATGCAGGTATATGCCTATTGAAAAACATCACTTTATGCATGACTAACCATATTAACCGTCACTGCATTTTTTCATCTTCGTTTTGTAGTTGATTTATTTGTTTACCTTTAATTTAATGTGTTAACTAATATCCTTATTTTATTATTTAATTCTTTCAGTTTGTAGTAGGTAATTTCTTCTAAGGCTTATCTGGTGTTAATTATGCAAATTCTTTAAGAGTTTGTTTATTTTCAGCCAAAGGGCAATTCTGGGCCTGTGCAAACAATACCTGCAGCTCCAGTAGTTACAGAGCCTTTAAGTTTGGGTCAAGATCAAGGTAAGGAAAGTTAATGCAAATTTGATGTTTTAATTGAAATTTTTCTATTAATAATTACAGGTGACAGATCGCGTTCGAAGGAACGTAAATCATTCATGAGCACTTTAAAAAAACGACTTAGTTTTCGAGGAAAACGATCGCGAAGTGTCGATCAGCAGCAAAGCTCTTCGAGTAGAGATAGCAGTGCATCAAGAAGTACGTCCGTTGACCGGGCTCGATCAGTGCCGGGTGATTACTATTTTTTTTCTAGTTTACTAATTTACGAAATTGATAACTGTTTATGATTTTGTAGGGAGTCATGAAAATACAAGTTCGCGCAGCAGTTTAAGTGAGATGTCTGGTATTAGTGGGTCTTCAGCACAGACCTATATTGATGATGCATCAATGCTGGTTATAGAGGCTGTAGAAAACGGCATAACCAAGTATAATCGATGTCGTAAGCTTGAGTAATACTTTTAGTTGACCTTTTATTTGTTTAGACACTACTTAATTCCTACTGCGCTGGCTAGTAATCGGAAGTGGAGAAAGAAAGGAACTAAGTTACATATTTTCAATGACCACACTTTTGTGGCTAAACATTTACCAAGGTAAATCAATGTACTGGAAATCTCTGATAGAATGCCTGTGTTCTAATTGCAAAATCGATTCTCACACGTGTTATAAAGGAAGCCCGCTTTCTAACAGAGGCTCACATTCAACTGTCAGCAAAATTTCGCGAATTTATTGATAAAAATTTAAAAATAGTTCAAATTCAAACTGTCCAAATAGTACAAATCAATATTTCATTGATTTTTACACCTCTTTCTAGTACTTAGAAAGAAATTATAGTGATTAGAAAGAAAGAACACTTCTTTTAGAACAATTAATTAAAGTTACACGTAATGATGGTACCATAATGAGTTTATTATAGCTTAATGATGTTTTTTAATGCGTTTCTAAATTGAATGTTGTGAAAAAATGTAAAAAATGCTGGCTTTAATTACGCTTAATATCAGAGGTATTTAACCCTGGAAGAGATCTACTCATTTTCACAAACAGATTTCCTTTCTGCACATATACTAAATTATGCGAAAAACTTAATCCTCAAACCATTTATTTCCAGCAACATTACCTGTCAAGTATGTGCTAAGGGTTTTGTTCGTCGCATCGGTAAGCAAGGTTACGAATGCAGAGGTAAAGTATTTTCACTTAACCCTTTCAAATGCTTTTATTAAAAAAAAATTACCCCAAATTAATCCCTAGATTGCCAACTAAAATGCCACAAACCATGTCACGTGAGAACAGACACGCATTGCCCTGCTAGTTCTGTTGGAACTATGGAACTGTAAGTGTTACTTTAATACCTTAACATTATTTTGGCTTTATAGATATTAAATTATTCCATTGCCAATAGCAATTTTTAAACCTGATACAATACTCACTTTTAATTGCAACGACACAAATGTGGCAAATTTCCTCGTTGATGAGGGAAAAAGCCGCGTCAAAGGGTTTTGCTTCACACTTTAGACAAGGGGCTTGGTGTGCACAATTCACACGAGCACTTAATTCTCCCTTCAGTTTTACGCCTTCAATTATTACTTGGACCATCAATTCACAGGTATGATCTCTTAGGATCTGTCTCAGCCTTAATACTGGACTCTGCTACTAACTAGAATCATCTTGCAATTTACACACTAAAGCGAAAAAAGATGTAGATGGTGTAATGACTTGTAATTGTATTAATGTTTGGTGTGGGATTTGAAGTAATTTTTTGCACCCATCTACGTCTTTTGCAATTTTCTGAGTTCTGACTGAAAAAGAATGCTTTTTAGAAAATTTTTCTCAAAACTAACCGATTTTCAATAGTGTGCCACTAAATGTGATGATTTTGTAGTGATTGAAGTGTAGGGGTGTTATGGTAAGATGTGTGAATGGATGAAAGAAATTATAGTATGTTAAGTTCATAACTTCTGTTGAAATAATTACTTTCTGAACTTGGTTAGCTTTTGTCGCAAAAGCAGATTACTGAAATTAACGCCGCGATTTCAAAAATTCTGCGATTAAAAATATCCGTTTCAAATTTGTTGTGAGTTTTGCAAGTAGTCAGTCAACGACAAGACATCTTTTCAAGCCAAATATATTAACATGCCCATACTAGCAACTCCAGACTTAAAGAAAAGAAAATTCGAGCCTATTTCATGCCAAATGCGATTTATGCTAAGTCAGCGGTAAACTCATTATTTAACAATTCTACAATGGAAACCACAACTCAGCACACACGTCCCATTACCCTGCGTTGGAACAAGATATTCAGTTTCTAATGAATCAGAATGTACCCTAAACACCCATCCCTCCTTGCACACAATTCTTTTAATTTCTCTTAAGTATACAAAACTCAATCCTCACACAAATTTCTGCTTTTGTTGTGTACATATCATCAGTTTGGTGGCATTTAACCTTTTTTAACCTATAACCTATTTAACTCTTATTTTATTCTCATCTAACTAACCGCATCTGTACATCTTATTATTTACCGGTAAAACTTTGCGTTTAGTCGACTAACTTTTAATTTAATTTAATTTACTTTAATTTGCTTTAATTTTTTTTTCACACTTGAATTGCTGACCACTGCTTCTATTACAGCATTCGCGATTGGTGGGTGGATATGCCTATGCCTCCTGCAGTTGAAAAGAAATTGTCACTCAAGAACAAATTCAAACGAATAAGTCATGGCCTGCAACCAATACCAAGCAACGACACATTGCCTACAAATGCCCAAGAGGCCAGCAAAATGAACAACCAGAAAAACTCTACTGCTACCACAAACAACTATGCCAATGCCAAATAACAAAAATGAAAAAAAAATTTCTAAAAGCTAATTTTTTTATTAATAAATTTTGATTGAAGATTGTAAATAGAGATCCATCAAGCAGATGCAATAGATATATATTCGTAGCTAATTTCATTGAACTTGGTCGTTCTTGCTAGAACGTTAACTTATAAGTTCATCCCAAGCGCACGATCACACATTCCGGGACCAATAATCATAACTCTGTCTTTTCATTTGACTAGATGTTGAAAATGTAATTTTTATTTTAATTTATATGATGAAAATGAATGATATAATGACAATAAATTGAGACTATACAATTTGTGTCTTCATTTGCGATTATTTTTGTTTTTTTGAAGTGCACAATCAATAAAAAATTAAGCCTAACGCTGTTACTAATTTATCATTTATGCTTTGCAGAGATTATGTTCACCGTGAGACCGAAGGGGACAAGAAGAGTAAATAAGTCATCCAGTGCTAATCGACAATACCCAACAAGCCTGCCAAAATTTGCCTCACTCTTATTAGAACGAAAGGAATTCTATTTTTACCAGAACTTATCATGTCATTTTTTTTTTTTTTTATTTTTTTTTTATGGGAATTATGCTTCCGCTAACTAATATAGCTCTCTACCCTATATTGACAATTAATATAACTGAGACATAAATTATTTTCAACCTTTAGATTGTAAGTAGTTGGAAAGAGTTTATCGAATGTTGTATTTGTAATAGTATACCACTCCTAATATATTTTTATTTCTGCTTTCTATGAAAATCCCTTGAAATTGTGATATAAATAAGTAATTTCTGGGTTTATTATCCGCTGCAAAGACTAGAAGTTTATTTTTCGAGTCTATAAAATTCTCTCACTTATAAGAGTTTGGATTGCTTAAAACTGCCAATCATTTTCAAAAAAATGTCCATTGTGTTATTTTAAATGGGAATTTATTAATGTAGTAGAAGACCAATAAAATTCACTGCTGGATGATTATATTTTGTGTTAATTTTTTCGGTGTTGGGAGTTAGTATTAAATGATAATAAAAAATCAAGATTACTTACATAATAAACTGAAGTGCTTGAATGTTGTTTGTTGTTCTTGGAAAATGGAGTCGAGTTGTGTTGGAATTACGACGCAAGCGTTTGGAACCTAATTCCGCCTCTAGAATCATTAGAATTTAAATTAACAATATTGTTGAATTGATAAGAGATTATATTTCCTTTTGTAAAATACCTGAATATTTATGAACATGTGGAACAAACCATTTGTGACTGCCGCTCTCGTTTCTTATTCGTCCTTGTGGATGAAGTGTCGTCATTTTTCTAATTATCATAATTATTATTTTTCTTTTATTTTTAACTTGCTTAAATTTTAGGGTAATTATTTTAGTTGTAAGCTTAAAATTATAGCTTAGTGTAGTAATTTAATTTTTCCGAATTTATCTCGGAATTTATAGAACAAACCATTTTGAAGTTGCACTATCTGGTGATGAAAAGTGAAGCTAGTTTATTGTTATTTAAATGAATCTTAACTAGTCACGTGACTTGAGTTTGAAATGTTTACGTATTGCAACCGAAGTAAGAACGATGGTCTCGATTCACTGCATAACGCTTTCACGCGATATGCAGTGAAGCATCCAATTCAAGCTACTGAATTTTTCAAAAGTGAATTAAACATAATTTTACGCTGTAATGTAATATTTAAATTCAGCGCTTACCCTTTTATTTAATTCATAAACTTACAGAGCATAATAAGTTTGACCCCTGATTTGGATATGCAACAACTCTCTTTTGCATTTTAAAACAACCACAGAACTCATGACATCACTGTGTTTGGATTCACTGCAACTGGAAATTCTACGAAAATGAACGTAGAAAAATGTGTGTTGTTCCTGTTAATAATTTCATCGGTTAAGTGCAGTGGAGACAGTACTTCAATCGTTCAACGTAATGCCAGAAAGACTAAAAGTTCCCAAGTGTCAAAAGTGCCTGAACTGAAAAATTTAATTCTAAAAACTTTTCGTACGCCGAAAGCTATGCGTGTTTATCTGACTTCAACAGCCTTGATGTTAGAATCCGCACTCAGTTTCGTTTTGACCACAATGGGTGAAGCATTAACATCTTTGGGAGGTTTAGTAACTGGTTTCATCTCTGTAAGAAGTATTGTCGTATTTTTGCTACCATCTTTTATGTCATTCATGGCTTTAACGGAGTTAGCCTTAATTCCGATGCCAATTGCAGCTATGCTTGGTTTTCTCACACCTTTATTATTTTCAATATTTTATAATTGATGGAAACAAAATACATTTTGTTATTTATTGTATTTTATTAACTTGTAAGAAATTTTCTTAAATTTCATAAAATTACATATTTTTATTAACTACAGCTGCTTGTTTACAAATTTATTAATTACAATTAAGAAATTTTATTAATTCGAAAAAAAAGTGTGAAAACTGTACTAATCATGTTACATCCTATCGACCGTAATCCATAGTTACATAACATTCAGCGACCAGATGTTTATTCAAACCGGAAACTAAACTCAATTTACAGTTGTGACGTTAATTTTTTTAATTTCCCATGTCCACAATCCCGTTAAGTGGACTCATCCTTATTATTATTTTATTGTGCTTTATTTATCTTTCTCTTGATACTTGTGCTTACCTTCGAACATTTTAGAGCAATGTGTAGAAATACTCACTTCACCGTTTAAGTAATCTGCACTTGAATTAATAACGATTTAAAGCATTTTTCAAGTTCGGCCGACGATATGCTAAACCGATGATGTTCAAGGATGAAACGTTTGATGATGCATCTGCCAGTGACGTTTGATTGGATCACGTGTGTTTATCAAATTTTCTGTTTAGCAATATCTCATTCGAACTAATAAATTGGACGGCTATGGAGCTGAAGAGCGAAAGTGAGCGTGGGATTTTCGTGCGTTGCCGCACGCTTTTCTGTGCAGGAATATTTGTTGCGGTAGCGTTTATTGTCGTTGCTCTTCTTGTTCATTTCTTGATTAATTGTAACTGCGGTCAGTTAACTACAAATACCACTGATGAAGGAATAACGTCAACTCCAGTCCCAACACATCCACCGATAACAAATCTACGTTTGCCGAGGAATGTCCGTCCACTTCATTATCAACTTCACGTGCAACCTTTCTTGGATAACTTTACCTTTATTGGAAATGTTGTTATTGACATTGAATGCTTAGAAGACACCGATACTATCACACTTCATTCTAAAGATCTTCAACTTAACAATGAATCTATTCAGTTAAGAACAAATGATAATGGCAATATTGAAATTACGTCTTATGAAATCGATTTGGATCGTAGTTTTCTTGTGTTTAATTTGAAAGAACATCTCAAAGCTTCCGATTTTTACGAGTTAAGCTTGCAGTTTAAGGGAGAACTTAGCAACGATTTTAGCGGCTTTTATCGCTGTAAATATGATGACGATAGGTAAGAATTGCATCAATTTTATTTGCTTTTATTTGTGTATTAATAATCTATATACCTATTTATAAGGGTTGTATGTTTGTCATTGATATCATTGTTTATAACCGACTACATTTTTTATTTAATCCAAGTAACGCAAATGATTTAAAAATCCACTTCTTTCTACTTGTAGTATAACATGTTATGCTTCACTGCCTAGCATAAAATAAGAATAAGGGAATTGCACTGAAGTTTTAAGTTTTTACATTTATATGTTAGAAATGAATTTCTTGGGTAAAATAATAATACGGAGATTAAACCCAACATTATTACCTATTTGTAATTCTATTATGTATAAAATTAATGGAGGATCAGCAAGGTAATAGTGATGAATAATTCACAGGGTAAACTAGTATTAATTTTTAGTTGGGATAAAAATCAGTAATCATCACTACAGGACGTCAAAACTTTTTGCTCTAATAACTTTATAAATTAAACCTTCTTTTTTTTTTCTTTTTTACATGTAAATGATTTTGCTACAAAAATAAATAAAAGCAAATGAGTTCCAACTTTCACAAAAACACATTTTTACCGCTTAAAATTTATTTTTGAACTCATAAAATGTAATTACAATAATCGTGAACAGATTCGTGATTAATTTACTTAACTATAAATTCCATCTGCATGAATGAATTATATAATTTTTTAACACTAAAAGAAATTAAATTGATCGGGTTTATGCATCGGATTAAACGACTTTTATTCCTTGAGCAAAATTATTAAGCATAATTTCAATCCTTCTAATCCATTACTATTTATGCATAAGAATTTGTAAATATATTATGAATCAATTAGATGGATGGCAGTAACAAACTTCGAACCTATCGATGCTCGTCGCGCATTTCCATGTTTCGACGAACCAGACATGAAAGCAACTTTCACAATATCGATAGTTCGTCCCAAAGGTTTTATTTCCGTATCAAATATGCAACGAAAATCTGAATTTACCGAACTGTATGTATAGAAATGAAACTTGGATTTTCTTTATTGTTTAGACTTCAAAATCTATTTTTATCGTTAGAAACGGAGCTCTTCCAGTCGATTGGGAATTGGATGAATATTTCACGACACCAAAAATGTCTACTTATCTAGTGGCGTTTGTCGTTGCCAATTTCACTTCTGTAAATCGGTTTTCAGATAGCGGAGTCGAAGTAAGTGATATTACCGAAATATTTACAAAAAGAATAAAGTAAAATTTCAGTTTCGAGTTTTCTCAAGACACGCTGCTAAAGGACAAACGAAATTTGCTGTTGAGACGGGACCAAAAATATTAGACTTTTTTATCGACTTTTTTCAGTTTCCTTTTCCTCTTAAAAAAGAAGGTAAACACGCTATAAAATTTACATTATTCAACTACAATTTCTTCTCAACAGATATGATAGCATTACCAGATTTCCCTTTTATGGCAATGGAAAACTGGGGTCTTATAACATTTCTGGAGACTTATCTTCTTTATGACAGCAAAGTATCATCGATTTACGATAAAGCGGTAATTGCAACCACAATTGCTCATGAATTAGCACACCAAGTATGCAATATTAATAAATCATTGCATTAATAACTTATTTTCTATAAAATTATTTTTGTATTTGTTAGTGGTTTGGAAATTTGGTCACTCTTGTTTGGTGGGATGAAACTTGGTTAAATGAAGGATTTGCAAGATATATGGAAGTAGTACCAGTAGATCATTTGTTCCCAGATTGGCATTACGTAAATACGAAATGTTTTATGTAGTTTTGTTGTTTTAAATACTTTTCTGCAGCAAAATATATTGATAACTGAACTTCATACTATTCTTGTGGCGGATTCATTAAAGACATCTCCTGCAATATCAGTATATACAGAAGATTCTTCTGAAATTAAAAATGAATTTGAGAGCTTATCATACCAAAAGGGAGCTGCAATAATTAGAATGATGATTAATTTCTTGGGAAATAGTGTTTTTAGGGAGGGAATAAAGGTGAGTTAAATCAATCTTTTCTTTCTCTCTAGTTTTCTTGTTTTCTTGGTTTTTCTCTTTTATTTTCTATTTGTTTTCTTTTTATAAGAGTTTTTCAATTTTTTTCATTTTCCTTTATTTTTCTTTTTTTTCTTCATATTTTTTATTTTATTTTATTTTTCTTTATTTTTATTTCATTTTCTTATTTTATTTTTCTTTGGTTTTTCCTTTTCATTTCATTTCGTTTTATTCATTTTTTCCCGTTTCTTATCTTTTCTTTTTCATTTTTTTTTAATGTTTCCTTTTTCTTTTCGTAAACTTTGTATAAAATTCTTCTTCTTCAGACATACTTTGAAGAAAA
>JAQIXT010001461.1:0-15600 GCA_034700445.1 Stenotaenia linearis
TGAACACACTCAAGTTACGGTTAAGTCTTAATTTGTTAAGTTAACGTTACGTTACGTCAGGTGTGAACCTAGCATAATAGTTATTCAGTATTTCTTAAATTACCAAATGACATTTACAGAAATATATCTATATCTTGGTTAGCCAACTTATTAGCAATTGTGGTTGTTGAGACAAGACTATCATTATCAAATTTATTTGCTCAAAGTATTAAAGAGGCAAAAGTGAAATAAAATGTTTCATGTTTAGTTTAACTGGAATGTCACATATGGCTGTGGTTTAGTAATCTCAGCAACTCAATTTATTTAGTTGCACCTGGCCCCCACTTGCAGCAAATGCTCATTTGTATTACACAAATACACTGAAAATTCATTAACAAAATCAGCTTGTTGTTTTACATTAAATTTTATCTCTAAAAATTTCAAATAAATCAACAACAAACAGAATTATAACTTGTAACTGCAGACCAACAACAATTTGTCACAAAGATGGGTTTCTGACCTTTATAGTGAATCCTGTGATAAGATTTTAGGAATGAATGAAAGGTTTGATGGGTTTTTCAGGGGCAACAGCAGTGATAAAACTGTTCTCAACAGATAACAAAAAGTTGCTTATCAGGATAAGCAATTTATTTTTCTAAGAATCCTGACAGATCACAGTTTGTATTGACAGGCTGTGTAATTGAAATTGTGATTTGAGATTACTTTGATTCTATTGTGTGTTCAATTGTAGTGGACAATGTAAGGATAATGGACAATGAAATGGTGGTAGATATGAGATTAAAGTTGAGAGTTTATGGAGATTGGGTAAAATTTTGCATGAATTAAAGGTAAATAATAACAATATAGGCTTCTGAATTTTTTGTGTGTTTTGTAAGAAATATTTTGAGTTTGTTTTGTTTTTTTGAGTTTTTTTAAAACCATTGTAATAGTATTTTATTTGGTATTTTCAAAATATTTATACGAAGTTCTGCTTTAGGACTGCAGTCCCAGTAGTCGCCGCTTAGATTACTCGTACGGTCCAAATGACCGAACACTTGTTCAGTGGGATGCACATTTATCAGTATATGGAATAGAAGTCCTAGCTTTCCCAAATATTTATTTAGGAGGTGCAAATGACTTCATTAACCTTGAAGATGACCTTGAAAAGACAATATCTATTTTTCTGGATATCCAGGTCATTGTCTTGGGAGATATTTGAATCGCTTAAAGAAATATTTGAAGTAGGCAAGACTTTTTTTTCTGTTTTATGGGAATGGTTAGTTTGATTAATGAAATTAAGTTTGAATGTGGATGTTTTGTCCATTACTATCCAAAATAGTAAAATGTGGTTGAATCAATGTTGGTTTTTGGTTGAAATAATTTCAGTGGAAGAAGTTTGGCATGCTCAACGTCACTTTCACCCACAATAGCATGAAGAATGAGGACAAATTGAGACAATTTTCTGTTCCCGAAAGTTCGGTTGACTATGTTGTGAACCAAATGTCCAAAAAAATATAATCCGTAACAAAAAAATCATGAGTGAAAAGAAAATTATCAATAATTTAACCTCAAAAAACAAATGTAAAGACTTTCAAAAATAAATTTACTTAATGTAAACGCAGTGTTTGCTCTTCACTAGTGACATTCGACTGATTATATCAAGAATCACACGTCTAAAATTGGCCAAAATTATTACCGCTGTGATAATTTCTTCTTGATATATCACTGGCCATTGCTAACACTGATTGGCCGAATTCAAACATTTCTCGACTTCTCATTGGACGTTCGGCAAACGACATAATCAACGTACGACTCACCTTCACTACTTGGGAGAGCATCGCTTAACACACGGATCCTGCCACAATATCAAAAATAAGTGCAAAACACAACTCGGGCTCCATCCCGAAAACAATAACATTTCCCTCCATCCAAACAACCCGTGACTCCAATCCCCCCCCCCCCCACACACACAAAGAATAAGATTTTATTCCGCTCCTTACCAACCGCTCCAAGGTGATGAAGGTGAGAGTGAAAACAGAGACTTCGCTCGATAAGGTGGAGAGAAATCCGGCGGCTTTGCACAAAGCGCTCTGTCTCCACGTGTCAGAGTAAGCTATGTAATCACCCCGGTAATGAGTGTCCACGCTCGCAACGATGATCAAATAAACTCCCATCAAGAAATCAGCACAGCCCAACGACAGAATAAGCACCGAGCTGGCTTTTTTCACATTCTTCAGGCTGGAGCGCCACACGATGACCACTAGATTGCCTGGAGTAATGGGACAATAAAAAGCCGGTGAGCGTATGTAAAGGAGAGGGCCAGATGGAATAATTGATGAGGAAACGCGTTGCACTCACCTATCAGAGCCACAATGCCGAGGGCCCAGAGGAATACCCGCAACATAAGATTGCTCATCAAATCTTTACAAGAAGAGAATTCATCGGCTTGCGGTAGGCAGTGCTCGAAGTCGATGTAGGCCTGGGCCAGGCAGCAGAATTTGAAGGAGTCCGTTATTCTGGAGGAGAAAGGAAATTAGTTTTGTTTGGGATTGGTTTGTGGGGCAGTGGAATTTAGAATGAAAGATTTAGGTGGATGGAATAAGTGGGTTTTTGGTCGTGAAATGTTTTATGAAGGGGTGGTTGGTGGTGGTTGTGGGGGGATTTCTGATTGTTTGGTTTTTTATGGGCGATATGATTTTTTAAAGTTTTTTTTTGTGTCTTTGAAATTAAAGTATGGAAAATCTGTAGATTTTGAAGTAAAACTGTAGAAAATCTATAGATTTTGGAGTAAAACTGTAGGAAATCGTTAGATTTTGAAGTAAAACTGTAGAAAATCTATAGATTTTGGAGTAAAACTGTTTATCTTGACTGCAGATTACTTAAACCTGAATTTAACTAAGCTTTGGTGCAATGTCCCTAGCTTTAACGACAAAAAATTAAATTATTTAAACTTAAGGCGACACCTCAAAACTTTCTCTTGGGTAAACCAATAACAAAATTACCAATCCCTACCCTACATTTACAGTAACTGAAAATAAGAATAAATACAATCCCAAACTCTCATTGATGGCCCAATAATTCCATCCTGACTTGCACTTCTATTTGAAAAACTCTGACACAACAGATTTAGCAGACAATAAATCAATAAAACAACCATCACACAGAAAAACTGATTGAAACCTAACCGAATATTAACATTTTTAGATAACAATATTTTTAAATTTATCTATCCCAGCTAAAAAAATCTACAAAAAATCTACAAAAATTTGGCCGATTTGCACTTTTTAAAAAGTTTTTCAACAGATTTTCTTCAAATTCTGTAGAAAATCTGTAGAATATAATTTTTTCTAAATTAAACTGCAGAAAATCTGTAAATTTTGAAGTAAAACTGTAGAAAATCTGTAAAAAATCTGCAAAATCGGCCAAAAAACTGCAAAAAAATTTCAAAAAAAAGTCTAAAAATCTATAGATACTCTTTAAACTTTTTTAATTGGATTTCTGTAGATTTTTTTTTTACTGATTTTCAATAGTTTTACTTCAAAATCAATAGATTTTCTATAGTTTAATTTCAAAAATATAAACATTCAACAAATTTTCTACAAATTTTCTACAAAAACTTAAAAAAAAAACCATTGGTCAAAAAACTGTAAATAATCTGTAGATTTTTTGCCGGGAAAGTTCCGTTAAAGTGAGCAGCAGACAAATTTGCTTAGCTTTCAATATAATATAATGTTTGGAAATTCTACTTACAAACGTTCCATTAATTTCAAGCCAGTGAATATTCCTTTGGAGAATTCGCGAATATCATTCCCGTGCAAGTCTCTGCGGAGAATGGAAAAAATAAAGTAGCATATTCTTCAAGTTGATTGAGAAAGCAATTTAAGGAGCCAGGATAATCATGAAGGAGTTTAAGATCTGGTAATTGTATTTAAGGCTTACAGTATCTTGACTTTGTCCAAACCGGAAAATGCACCATCAGCAACGACTTGAATCTCATTTAAAGATAAGTTTCTGGAAGGAATAGAAGGAAGAATAATGGTCTGAGAGTAATATCTGAGATTTTAGTTACAATGAACGGAGAGATTTCAGTCCATTGAAAACATCTTTTTCTAATTTTGATATTTTGGTGAAGACTATTGAGCTGGGAATGAAAGTTTGGTTAATTTAGGTGGATTAGGTATTAAGTTGCCGGTATTATATTGTGCGGTTAAACGCCGGGAATTGCAATGTTAGCAAAATGGGAGGAAACGAGTTTGCAGCTTAAAAAATCTACAAAAATCTACAAAAATTTGGCCGATTTGCAGTTTTTTAAAAGTTTTTCTACAGATTTTCTTTAAATTCTGTAGAAAATCTGTAGAATATTAATTTTTTCTAAATTAAACTGCAAAAAATCTGTAAATTTTGAAGTAAAACTGTAGAAAATCTGTAAAAAATCTACAAAATTGGCCAAAAAACTATAAAAAAAACATCAAAAAAACTTATAAAAATTTGTAGAAACTCTTTAAACTTTTTTTAGCTGGGTAGTTTTTGGCCAATTTGCAGATGTTTTTCTACAGATTTTCTTCAAAATTATTCCTTCCAACGATAGATTTTGTGAAAAACCAATCGATCGGCCAAAAAACTGTAGATAATCTGTAGACTTGGCTTTGTGTTTGAAGTAACATTACTGCAGACTATTATAAGGTTTTTAACATTTCATTTATTTGTTGATGAATTTTTAAAAAACTTGACGACTGATTAAAATGAAGTAAAAGCTCCAAAAGTGAGCAAAAGCTCTTACCATTGAAGTAATGTAATTTTCAAAGCTTTTGCCTAAAGACTTCAAAGTAAATCCATATGAACAAACATACGAGAAATGTCTAAATCTAGACCTGCAAGTGCAGTGTCTTGTTTCGGTGTGGGCGTTTAACCGCACAAATACAGTATTTAAGTTACAGCTGAGGTAATGATTGGAGTCCTCTGAAAGCTCCAACACCAATAGTCTTGATTCTTGTATTTCCATTTAGAAGTCTGAAAGGAGAATTTAATTTTAGAGCTTTATTTGTAATTTAAGTCAGCTACTGTGGGTATATTGAAATTTCTAACAGAGTTCTCAGATTTCCCAGTCCGAAGAACGCATCGGTTTTGATTTCTTCGATTTCATTGAAGCTTAAGTCCCTGGAAATTATAATGGGAGTAATGAAAGAATTGAATGGAGGAGTGAAGAGATGCTTACAGTTTGTAGAGATTTATGAGCTTGAAAAATAATCTGCTGGGAATAATGGAGATGAGGTTGTAGGAAAGTAATCTGAAATTAGTATTAGTGAAATTATCAAAATATTAAAAATTGGGTAATAATTTTTGATATTTTAGTACTTAAAAAATCACACTCAAAAATTATGTTTTTGTTTATACTTAAGGTCTTTAATTTTATTAAAATCTTTATTCTTTAAAATTTTTATTACACACATAATAAAAATTTTAAAAGTAATTAAAAGTATTGTAAAAGACTTGATAGTGTAGAAAGAGACTAAATTTGATCAGAAATGGTTCAAAATCAATTTTTCTTTATAATTATTAGAGTTTAAAATTTACCAAATACTTTTGAATTTTTACATATTAATTGTTGAGTTTAGAAAACAATCATTTTTTGTTTTGTTGGCTATTGTCCCAGGTAAAAAAATTCTATTGAATTCTATGGATCTTTAATGGAATTCAATGGCATTCTATTGAAATCTATTTAATTCATTATCCTATAGGCTGAGGAATTAAAAAGACTCGTTGATTTTGTCTAACGTCTATTCTATAAAGTAAAGAAACTTACGGTATTCTATAAAACACTCATCTCAAGATTTTTTCAAGTATAACAAGACCACTGATATTGTTGAATGTTGATCTTAAAAAATTAACGGAAGTAAATTAAATGAAAAATAACAAACTTAGAATTGTATAGAAATAAATTATAGAATGCTGAGTATCATTCTATAGAAATATGATATACACTAAAAACATCAGTAACATTCATTTAGTTACATGACAAATGACCTCGCAGTTCACTCACACAGTTACATCTCTATTCCTCAAAACAACAAAATTACAAATGGCTGGCTATCTAATTCCTAAGTGCAATAAAACTAATAATTACACAATTACCATCAATTAAACTGACCATAAAATTATTTAATAAATGTTTAATAACATGAAAATAAATTAAAATTTAACAACAACCTTTTAAATACTTAAGCTAATACTCTTATTATTTTAAATATAATTCCACTTGTGACAATTGTCACAAATGAAAACAAAACAAAAATTATACTAATTGAATTTATTGTGGACATTTATATATTTATCGGAAAACCATAAAACAAATAAATTTACTATAAAAAGTGTCAGTTTATATAATTTCAACAGATTTTTTTGCTGTTTTTTTGGCCGATTTTGTAGATTTTTTACAGATTTTCTCCATTTTAACTTCAAAATTTACAGATTTTCTTCAGCATAATTTTTTATAAATTTTTATTTATTTAATATTTAATAAAACCGATTAAAAACTGCTGTTGTTTTGTTCTTAGGGTTACGCGTGGGAAACTGAGTTTTGTTTTTGTTTAACGGGAAAATTGATTATTCTCTCCGGTTGTTGAAATCGGTTTTTAGAGCGAGGAAATGTAAATAAATCGGTATCTTTTAACTGTTTTTATTTATGTTTTAATTTTTTAGTGAGGAAAAATGAAGAAAAGTTGAGTTAATTAATGATGGGTGAGGCACTGAGTTGTCGTTGCTTGATTACACTTAGGAATTAAATTTACATGAAAATAGAGTGTAGGAATGAATAAGTAAATGAGAAGGTTGTTTATCAGTAATAATAGATATTTTTGGAGTGGAGAGTTTGTTTTGATGAGGGGAATTGGGTTTTTTTATTTATCGAAGGTTGTGAAGGGATTTTTTAATTTTTTTAATTTTTTTTTAATTGTGGAGTTGTTGTAAGGTTTGGAATTGGATGATTGTTTAATGGGTGTTAGGAAGTTTAATATGGTGTTGGAAGTTAGTGGAAGTGTAGGGAATTAGTGGGAATTTGATGTATATGTTTAGAAATCAATGGAAATTTATAGTAATGAAATTTTAGGTTGCTGGATTTAATAGAAATTTAATTGTTTGTAAAATTCAATAAAATGTGCAATGTTTAGTAGAATTCAAGAGAAAAGGCTTCAGAATTCAATGGAAATTCAAGAGAAATTCAAAAAAATTTGCAATTTTCAATAGAAATTCAATAGAAACTCAATAGAAATTTAATAGATCTCAAATGTCCCCAACACAAACTCAACCAAAAATCAACAAAAAGCAAACAAGACCCCTTCCACCACCTCCCAACCACCCCCCCCCCCTAAAGTCCAAGAAGTTGCAAAATGAAGTTTGCAAAATTTAGTGGAAATTCCAATAGAAAATCAATAGACATTGCAGAATTCAATAGACATTCAATAGAGTTTGTTAAATTCAATAGAAATTTAACAAAATATAAAAATCAATCTCAATGATTCAGTAGAATTCAATAGGAATTCCATATTAATTACTGCAGAATTCAATACAGATTCAATTAAAACTTGTAGAAATCAGTACAAATTCAATGCAACTTCCCATAATCCTAAGAAATACAACAAAAATATCCAAAAATCCTAAGAAATTCAATACAAACATCCAAAAATCCACACAAATTCAATGCAACTTCCAAAAATCCACACAAATCCAATACACAAACATCATCCACAAATCAATACAAACAAACAAATCATAAATAATTCACAACAAACCCAAACACAAACTCAACCAAAAAACAAACAAAACCCCCTCCACCCCACCACCCTGTTAGGAATAAATGGATCGGACTTCGATATTCGTAAAATCAACAATAACACTTCAATCTGACTATCGCATCTCGTTACAATATCGCAAGTGATCACTGACCGGTGTCTTAGCCCTTACATACTCGGCCTGAAGCAACGCTCCAATCACATGATCATACAAAGGTACAAAGCACTATGACGTCATATCCCAACACACCCCTCCAACACCCCCCTGTAAAGTCCAACTCAATAAAAAAAAACACAACCCCCCCCAACCCCCCCCTTCTCCAACATCACATGACAAAATCCACAAACTAAATTTAATTTAAAAATTATGCCAATAGCCTCTTTCCATTCCACTCTCCCCGACACCAATCGATTTTCCTGACCCTAGACAAAGACTCAGCTGTCGATTCTGGTCTTGTATGCCCAGCGTGATCGGTGGAAATTCGATTTTTTCCCCCTTCCCCCTCCCATTTCTCGAGATACACCAATTTCTTTAACCGAATCTTTTCAAATTCCTCGCTCGGGTCCGAGACAAGGTGGTGAGTAAAAGATGAGATAACCCTTTCGTGCCGAGTGCAGCACTTCATTGCGGGTGTAAACAGCTGACATTCATTTGCATGGGGAAGAGAAAGTGGGGTTTAGGTTTTTTATACTATGGAAATGTGGCAATATCCGCTTGTTTTTAAACATTCCGCGCTGGTGTTCGCTTTTATTCGGTTTTTTGTGCGCTGGAGAACAACAATTGGGGGGTGGTTTATGTGTGGAACATTTTTGTTGGGTTTTGAAGTTTTGTTTTGAATTTTTTGGGGTTGTTTTGTGAGTTCACAGCTAAAAAAATCTATAAAATATCTACAAAAATTTGGCCGATTTGCAGTGTTTTTAAAGTTTTTTTACAGATTTTCTTCAAATTCTGTAGAAAATCTGTAGAATTTTAATTTTTTCTAAATTAAACTGCAAAAAATCTGTAAAATTTGAAGTAAAACAGTAGAAAATCTGTAAAAAATCTACAAAATGGGCCAAAAATTTCTATAGAATTCCAATAGAAATTCATAAAACTTCAATAAAAATCCTCAGAGATTTAACCTAAACCCTGAAATCCTAAAACAAAGTACAGAATTCCAGTAAAAATCCAACAGAAACCCATTGAATTCCAACGTAAACAAACAACTTCACAATTCTCCACCTCCACCACCCACTCCCAAAACTTTCCACACTCCCCAAAGATTATTTAAACACAATTAACCATAACTTATCTATCCCACATTCAATTTTACCCTCCAACACACATCTCATCTGTTATCAGCCAACACTCCACCCTTTCCTTCATTTTGTTTATTAAATTCTCAAGACATGGCTTTGTTCACTTGATTACCAACTTTCTCTTCAAAAGGAATGTTGCTCACAAATTGATTTATCTTTTATTAACATAATTACATTTCCAATTAAAAAATTTAAAATAACTTTTTTAATGTCTGTTATTGACAATAGATGGCTCTGAAAGCCAAATAGGCCTATTTTTGATTTTGTTTGATTTTCTTTTGCTGACTTCATCTTTTTGTTTGTTGTTTGGAGTAAAAGTAGGAAAGTGAGGTTTATGGGGGATTTTAGCTTAAGTTTATGGGTGGATAAGGTCATTTGGAATTTTTGTGTGTGTAGTACAGTTTTTGTTGTGTAAGTTGAAATTACTTCAGCTTTCAGCCACTGGTTACATAAAACCCTAAGTGGGGCATGGAGGGTTTAGTACTTGGTGAATGTGTTGGCTGAACATGTGTTTTAGAGAAATAGAATTTGGTTAAGGGGTTTTTTTGAGGGGTGGAAGTGGGGTTTTTTTGTGGGAGGGGGTTAAGGATGGATGGGGGTTTGGGAGTTTGTTGGTTTTGGTGAGTTTGGTAATTTTTTAAGTGATTTTTTGGTGGGTTTTATTGTTTTTTAGTGAAGTTTTAATAGATTTTGGTGACTTCTGTTGAATTTTGTTGAATTTTTATTGGATTTTGTTGGATTTTTGTTGGATTATGTTGAATTTTCATGGGATTTTGTTGGATTTTCATTTTCTTTGTTGAAGTTTTAATAGATTTTGGTGATTTCTGTTGAATTTTGTTGAATTTTTATTGGATTTTGTTGGATTTTTGTTGTATTATGTAGAATTTCATATAATTTGTTGAATTTTCATAGAATTTCATACAATTTTCAAAGAATTTCACACAATTTTCATAGAATTTTATACAATTTTCATACAATACAAAATCCTTAATACTTTCATAAAACTTTCATAAACTTAAAACTTCTATGTATTTTAAAAAATCCAATAAAAAAATGTTTTCCTCATAATTAAACCCTTCCATTGACTTCCCACCCACTTCTCACACATTCACATCATAATACAAACATAATACAAACATTTACACTTCTTGATGAACACCCCCCCTTAACCCATAAACCAAATTAATTAAATCATTCCTCTTTACTAGCAAAGAAAATTGAAATACTGTGCCAGATAAATAAAACTTAACTGTAATAAAAGATTTAAACTGCAATTTCACAGCATTACACTTTCATCACCGATACCGGAAAATGGCTGCCCATTCCACAAATCAAGTGAGAATAGGTTGACACATGCCTGAGATAGCTGAAATGTAAGTACTTGCTTTTCTTGTCATTTATAGCTCATTTCTTCAACAAACCACACAGCTTATGAATTAGGAGGTGAATGGGCTTTCAGATTTATGGACTCCAAATGCTGAACCAAACAGTTTCACAACCTTCAATTCGAACCAGTAATCACTTGTAGTTGGTAATCAAACAAGTAATTTCAGCCTTAATGGAGTATTTGGTGTAAAAATTTAATTTATTTTACTGGTAATTGCTTTATCAATTCTTGTTAAGGGAGGTGGTGTTGGTGATGTTTATGGGATTAAGAAAGGGTTATTGCTTTGTGTTGCTAGCGGATGCGGAGACTGAATGACCTCCCGGCTAAAAAAATCTACAAAAAATCAACAAAAATTTGGCCGATTTGCAGTTTTTTAAAAGTTTTTCTACAGATTTTCTTCAAACTCTGTAGAAAATCTGTGGAATATTAATTTTTTCTAAATTAAACTGCAGAAAATCTGTAAATTTTGAAGTAAAACTGTAGAAAATCTGTGAAAAATCTACAAAATCGGCAAAAAAACCGCAAAAAAAAATCTTCTAAAAAACTTCTAAAAATCTGTAGAAACTCTTTAAACTTTTTTCGCTGGGCCACTTAATCAAATTCAGATATGATTTAAAATATTACAAAGTTCAAGAACATGACTTCTTCGCGACGAGAAGATCGAAAACTCGACTTCCGCAGTGACAATTCCGGCTTTGTAATTCGTGAAGTTTATTTTCTGTCTCCAAATTTCATTCATTTTGACAAAATTGTTTCAAAGTCTGTTTAAATTAAGAAGGGGGAGATGGGATTAACCTTTGTTTTATTAAATTTATGGGTTTTTACTGTCAGCAGTGATGTGCTTTAATTGTGCGGCTGCATTGTGCGAATGCAAGTTTGTAGAATGAATTTTTTTCAGCATTGAGTTGAGTTTTTGGGATAGCTATTTGTTGGAGTTTGTTGGATTGTGTAAAGTTTTAAGTTACAGTTGAGAAGTTAAAGGATTTTTGAAGATTTTGATGTATTTTCTAATACTTTGTGAGTTTTGGTGGGAACTTAGATAAATTTTGATTAAATTTTGGAATTTTGATGGAGTTATGATGAATTTGATGTTGATCAATCATGAATTTACTTCAGTTAATGTTTTAAGATCAACAATCAACAATATCAGTGGTCTTGTTATACTTGAAAAAATCTTGAGATGAGTATTTTATAGAATACTGTAACTTTCTTTACTTTATAGAATAGAAGTTAGACAAAATCAACGAGTCTTTTTAATTCCTCGGCCTATAGGATAATGAATTAAATAGATTACAATAGAATGCCATTGAATTCCATCAAAGATCTACAGAATTCAATAGGATTTTTTTACCTGGGACATCTCTACACACTTTCGCCAAAGAATGCGCGCTAACCACCGACAACCCAACCTTTAACAAATTTTTTCTATCGCAAAGCATTTTTTCTTCAAAGTGGTAAACGTGCAGAAATAAAATTAAGCAGCAGTTGTTAGCCAATAGAATATATCTTGAGTTTGCAGCTTTTTCTTGCAATTAGTGGCTCAGTCAGCAATTGTCTTCGATCCTTCTCCGGTGAGGTAGGAGAAGAAAAGAAAGCAAAGCGAAGAGAAGGAAAAAAGAAGTAAATAAGTCTTGTGGAAAATGAGCATGTGCTTTTGGCCTGCTGTCGACTTGTCTTTTATGGTGGCTACTAAATCACTGCTTTTCTTGATTGCTCTGCTAAGTTAATGATTCATGTGGGACTCATGCACGTTTCTGCTTCTCTGATTTAAAAGTTAAGATGGATTCAGTCTTATGCTGTGGTTTTTGATTAGGTAAAAGTTGGGACTAATTTGTGCGAGGGTGTGGTTGCAGAATTATGGTCATTTTTTGGGTGGGATCCATCAAGGTTTTTGAGGATTTTGATTGTGTTGAGATGGGGATTGATTTGCTTCTTTGTTTGAATGAGGGTGGGGAGGAGTGGAGTGGGGGTTAAAGGGTAAAGTGTGAGTTTGTGAGGATTTGGAGTTTTTGATGGAAATGTACAGTAAAAGTGTGATATTATATTTAAAAAGAGATGAAAAGTAAATGAAAAATTGTTTATTGTTAATAGATAAATGAAAAATACAATTTAGTGTAGTTAAGAAATACAGGAAATTGAATTTTTTTATGATGAATATAAAACAGTATTTAGTTTTTCTATTATAAAACACATGGAAAATGCCCCTTTTTTTTATTAAAAATACATATGAAACA
Organism: Stenotaenia linearis; assembly: GCA_034700445.1. Lineage (NCBI taxonomy): Eukaryota > Metazoa > Arthropoda > Chilopoda > Geophilomorpha > Geophilidae > Stenotaenia > Stenotaenia linearis. Next base: position 12,687 of record JAQIXT010001461.1, read on the forward strand.
ATTTTTTTAATGAAAAATATATATAAAATGAAACTATTTTATTAAAACTATAGATGTAAAATTCAATTTATTAATGAAAAACATACAATAAAGGGACAATGTTTTATCAAAATCAGATAAAATTTTATCAAAATCAGATAAAAAGACAATATTTATATTGAAACAATTAAAAATAAAATTTTCCTATCAAATTAAAATGAAAAACACAATTTTCCTATGCAAGAAAGAAAATTATCTCATGAAAATAAAAAATCAATATTTCTATGAAAAGCAATCAACAAACAAACTTTCCTTTTCTATGAAAATTACATAAAAACACAACAATCCAATGAAAAAACACAAAAAAATCAAAAATTTCTTTTGGAAATACTATAAACGCACAAATTTCCTATGAAAAACATATCATTCTTACACAAAATATCAAATTTATTAAAATCAAGTATATTTTTACAATTTTAGTACCATACTTCAAGTACCAACGTCACAATACCAAAACGGAACACAAAGTGAAAATCACAATGGCGGCCTTATTGCTATCATTTAACAACGATAGAAGACTTTTAACACCATTTGACTCGGTAATTTAAAACCCCCAACATTTTTAACTAACTCCCAACCAATTAAACAACTCATACTTCAATTTCCATTCCAGTTCATCTCATAATTCGACGATCAACTCAAAAAAACGACAAAAAAGGAACAAAAAGTGAACAAAAACATCGACAAAATTCAGTAAGTGAATGAATTTCAATTTATTTTCACAGGAAAAAGAGGAAAAAAGGTCTCGGAACGTCTAGTTATCAATCTGTTTGGCTCAACAAACACGGATGCGTGAAACGGCGCTTCGAAGGTGTCAAATAGTAAACAGAAAAGTCGACTGCGTTAAATCTTAAATAAATTGCGAGCGAAACAAAAAACATAAATCTCAGTCTCGATTCGATTCCAACATCAGGGAAATGGTATATGTTTTTTTTTTTTTTTTCCGTTCGTGTACAATTTCCATAGAAGCCGAGTGATTCTTGCCATTGGATTTTGAAAATGGTATAAAAATGAGGGCAGACGGTGTTTTTATGCATTAAAACGACTTTTTAAGCCTTGGAAAGGTTTCTCGGTTGGTGTTGGGATTGATGTTTATTTTTCGGATTTTTATTGAGGTGTTTGGGTTTAATGGTTGTGAGTTTTGTGTGGTTTTTAATTTTTTTTCTTTGTACATTTTGGATTGAAGGTTTTTTTGGTTTGGGTTTTTTTTTTTTTTTTTTTTTTTGGGGGGGGGGGGACCCACCCCACCCAGCTAAAAAGGTTTAAAGAGTTTCTACAGATTTTTAGAAGTTTTTTAGAAGATTATTTGCAGTTATTTGGCACATTTTGTAGATTTTTTACAGATTTTCTACAGTTTTACTTCAAATTTACAGATTTTTTGCAGTTTAATTTGGAACAAATTAATATTCTGCAGATTTTCTACAGGAGTTGAAGAAAATCTGTAGAAAAACTTTAAAAAAACTGCAAATCGGCCAAATTTTTGTGGATTTTTTTGTAGATTTTTTCCACTGGGGAGTTTTTGCGTATCTTGAGTTTTTTTAAGTGGAGATTGTTTTTGGGTTTTAGGTTGAGGTTTTGGGAGTTGTGTAGAAATTGTGTTGTAGGGTTGGTATTTTAATTGTTTGAAATTTTGATGACATTTTGTTATCTTTTTAGAGGTATTAAGGATGAAATTATATTTTAAGCTGTAATTTGGGTTGAGATTTTTTTTTTTTTAACTAGAAATTTAGAATGTTTAGAAGAAAATTCTAAATTTTTGTGAAGGAAATTTAATAATTTTATAGAAATTTTAATTTCATTTGCAGAAATTTCAATATTTTTGTAGAAATTTTAATATTTTTCAATTTTTTGCAGAAATTTTAAATTATTTGCACAACTTTTCATGAAAACTAAAACAATTCTTTTATCCAAACTTCAAATTTCTAAAACCCAAACCAACTTCCACCCAAACTTCACTTTCAAACCCCCAAAACCCCCTCAAAACCCCCTAACGCCCCCAAACCCCTCAAAATCCTCTCAAAACCCACCAAACCCCCCAAACCCTCTGTCCCACCCCACCCCTTTAACCAACCAAAAAAAACCAACCTAATTCACAGATATTGGATTCCATTAGTAATTGGTCAAAATATGAGATTGCCCCACTTTTTCTTTTAATCCAATCACTGAAAACCAGAAGCCGGTCCGCTGCCATGGCAACAAATCGTCTATTTTCTCTTCATTTATTTGGAATTGTGCCTTTCTTTGCAGTGTTTCAATTCGAGTGATTTGCTCAACTTGTTTCTTTGGTATTTACAGTGGCATGGGTACTCGAGTTTGGCTCAAATGGTTATATAAAAGTATGTTGAGCGCTCCGGTTTGTAGTAATGATAATAGTTAATGAAGAGACGAGGTGGGGGCAAAGCAACAACATTTTCTCCGCTTACAAATTAAATTAGGAATTTGTACATGATATTTGCAGCTTTAAAGGGAACGCTCCTGTTGTTGTTTTACGTTATTCATGGAGAGTTGTGATTAAAATTTTTCTCGGGTAATTGGGTGCTTGGGTTGGAAGAATGGGGTTTTGTGGAAATTTTGTTTAAATATTTTTTTTTTCTCAGGTTTTTAAGTTTTACGTCAAAATTTATAGATTTTCTGTAGTTTAATTTCGAAAATATAAATATTCTATTGATTTTCTGCAGAATTTGTGGGATAATTTTTGTAAAAAATCTGTAGGTTGGATCTAGGATGATGAATAAGTAGTTATACAGTTGTAATGACGTCGTACATTCTCAGAATCCAGCTAAAAAAATCTACAAAAATTGGCCGATTTGCAGTTTTTTTAAAGTTTTTCTACAGATTTTCTTCAAATTCTGTAGAAAATCTGTAGAATATTAAT
>JAQIXT010001462.1:0-15593 GCA_034700445.1 Stenotaenia linearis
ACTCCTTAATCTTTTGAGTGCATCCTTGGACTAATCCTAAGGGTGACTCATCAGCTGCACATGCAAAGGATTAGCAGCCATCTTGAAAAGAATCAATACAAAGTTAAATAATTGTTTGGTCATTACCTAAACGTTATTTTAACTTAAGTTTTCACTTCTTTGATATTTTACATAGCCAGTGAAACGTTTGAGACAGTTTTTACTGTTTTATCACTATAAAGCCAGTATATAATTCAACAAATATTCAAGACTTAGAATTCTATTAATTCTAGGACTGAATCTTCACAAAAGATCATCAATTTTGATTTGATTTCACTTCTTTGAATTTAGCAAAGTTAGTGAAATTCCACAACTAAATTCTTGCTGCTTTATCTTCATAAAGCAAGTAATTAATTTTGAATAATTTTCAACTCTTGGAATTCTATCAATTCTAAAGTTGAATTTTGCCAAAACAACATCAATTCTTGTTGTTAATTCACTTCTTTCATTATTACAAAGCTAGTGAAATATTTTTAAACGATTTTACTGCTTTGAGAATCCAAAGTCAGTAAAGTACATCAAATTCAAAAAACTATTTAGAATTCTAAGTAATTCTATAAAACGTTTTAACAATGATGAATTTGAGTACGAAATCTACAAGACAGAATGAGAGGCTGCGTCAACAATTGGCCAGAGATGAAGTGAGACATGGAAATCTCCCATGCACTCCCATCCCGCGTGTGCCATTACTACGCACACCTCCAATCATTACTAACGTTATAGCTAGTCCATCACTGACTGTAACGCAAATGACATCAACAACGACTACACCACATTTGTTGATGCAACCACTGCTAGCCAAAGTTTACTATATTAGTTTGTAATTTTACCACCAGTTTATGACTAGTCACCATATCTGGTTAGTCATCATTATCTGGTTAGAGTGGTATATTCAATTGGATTCACATCATGTGATTACCCTTACCAACTGCCATTTCTTTTGAAGTGATTTCATTCTCTTTTTGGATCCTTGAGCAAAGGATGTGTTTTCTGCTTCATTTCCGAGCTTCACCATTGATTTTCAACTTCAACTCTGCATTTGTGTCGTTATAACCATCCTCTGCAATCCAATATTCAACGATCACAAGCTCTCATATCTTCCCAAATACTGGTGTGGCAGCCAACTATCTAAGTAGTGAGGTCAACCAACCTCTACCAGTGCCATCCAGGTTTGCTCAAACAAACCCTCCAGCTGAAAGCAAGCCTCAACGACAACAACGGTTGCTCCAAGAGCGTGTATCAGAGATGGTGCGAAGAGCGAATGCTCAAAGATCTGGGCGGGCAACCTTTGTTCCCCCAACCCAAAGATCTCAATCCAACATAGGTTTTGCAGTAGATCCAAGAGGTCATACCTACAACGTTCCAGTACAAACCCCTACAGGTTCAGAGCAACACTCATCGACATTTGTCACCGTCGATGAGACATCAAGAGCTGATCCACCCCTGACCATTGAACGAGGGTTAAATCAGCCAGCAACGCGCTCAGTCACGACTGAATGCGGATTACCTCCTCATCAGGGTACTCCACCTTTTGAGGAAGAAGAGGAAATGGAACGGATCTATATGCGAGACCTAGACCGCGTTCCACCTACCGAATACACTGTTACAGGCAGTCTTCAAGCCTCTGTACACAGTGTAAAGATAAGACTAGTGGAAGCCACTGGCCTTTCAACAAGCCAACAAGCACTCATATTTCAGGAGTGCGAGTTAGAAAATCATCGTAGCCATGCAAACTACAGAATCCTTGATGGGGACACTATTGACCTCATCATGGTTACAGGGAATAGAGAGGGACCCGACAAACGCTCAAGGGACGATAATGACAGGTCTTAAGAGCATGGTCCAAGTCCTCCACCACCACGAGGGGACGAGTTTCACGTATCCCGAGATCATGAGCAAAGAAGGGATAATCCCCACACACGTGGGGATTATCCCTTCTTGGGATGACATTCACATCCCGTGATCGAAATTACCAACGCAATGAAGGTGAAACATTGTGAGGACGCTCCAGATCTCCCATCCGAGAGTCTAGGAGCCAAGAGCAGCAATCCTCTGGATTTCCCAGAGAAAACCGCGATCATTCAAGGGAGGAAAATACCGACTTTGACGAACGCATTGCTCGCATAATGCAGAAGGAAATGGCAGCCTTTGAGGCCAGAACCATGCTAGCGAATGTTGAGGAAGTGGATTTAACTCCATACTTAACTACAGCGTTTAGATGGGAGTTTATCGCCGCTCCTTGTTTCCATCAACAACAGATCCGGAAATTCGATGGATCTTGGAAACCAGGAATGCGATTTCTCGATGAGTTAATGCGAATAGAAGCAGCAATTCATGCCGGTCCCAGAGACATGTTGGCAAATGGTACGTTCTCTATGTTGCTCCGTGGAGCGCATGAACGGTTTGACAATTGGAAGTTTAAGAACTGGGACGACTTCGTTTGTGTTTTCTTCAAAACTACAACGAGGACGCCGAAGACAGAGAAACCAGAGTCAGTAAAATTGCTCAATGTGAGGGTGAATTACCATGTGCCTTCTTTGAGCGCACGCAAGCTCTGTTTGAAACTGTACCGGGTCGAATCTCCGACTCTGACCGAATGCTACGTGTCAGAACAGCCATGACCCAAATGACACGCCGAGTATTGCTCGATTGTAGAGCACCGGTGACTGAATCCTTTGATGTGTTTCGCCGTTTTGTGGCACAACACTATCAAGAAATTGATAGGCGTTACATCACCAGCTTAACGCAAAAGGAACAAGAAGCAGCCAAGACCTTCAGAGAGAAGCTAACTGCTTACCAGAGGCAGGGGAAGGTTACTTCTATCTCCCGTCTCACTTTGAGATGGAAATCACTTCCACGGAAAAGGCCGAGATGAAAGAAACGACCCCTAAAGGTACGTCTTTCCCAGAGCCCAAAAAACCGTGGAACACAGCTCTTCTGGCTGGTGAAGCCTTAGAACTCACCACACCAGAATCACCCAACTCTGAGTCAACCATGGTAGAGGATGAAACCTCCCAAGCCGGTTACACCGCTTGGCCCGTGCACGACAAAGACGAGGAGGGAAACAAATGGATTCTCCACTCATTTATGACAAGCCAAATTCTTGGCTATCGGCCAAATGATAAAAGAAAGTGGACGCCCGGAGCAAGAAATGCTTCAAATCGGCCGCCCTTCACCGGTGAAACAGGTGGAACAACCGACAAGTCCCACAAGCCACCACCAGAGAAAAACACATGTTACAAATGTGGAAAAGATGGCCTCTGGCCTCGAGATTGCGCAGACAAGAAAAAGAATCAAGTTTCCAGATTAAACGCTTGGAAATGGAGTTTCAGAATTTGAAGACATCCTTTAAAGATGATTTGCTAAAACAAGTCCAAGAACTGTTTGCAAAAAACTTGAAAGTGTTGAAGTAGACGCGCCTGCTTCTACTGCGACACCAAAATCGGACTTGCAGGCAACCGACACTTTACCCGAGGAAACTCAATCACTTGTGGTGAAGACTCACCTTATCTGTGAACAGATAAGTGAAATAAGTGAGGCCAAGTTTTGTAACAACGAGCCTTCGCCTGTGTTACTAAGTGACATCAGAAAATCTTCAGTCGAAAAGATCTCAGTCTCACAGCCACATTAGATTTAGAATCATGGTGTGAAGAGCTTCCCGGAGTAATGGATGAAGAACGCATGACTAATATACGCGTCTTCCGAGCCCTAACTGCCAAAATCTCCGAATTACGAGTGATGTTGGCAGTTGACCAAGAAAAGCTAATGGAAGTTTTTGATTCAGGTGCAAGCTGTTGCATTGTGTCTGACCAACTTCTTCATAAGCTAGGAATGTTTGACTTGCTCCATGGCATCAATTCAAACATTCGAATTGACACCGCTGGTCACCAAGTACGTCCTTTGGGAGTAGTTACAATCACTTTCCAATGGGACAGTGGTAAAGAACGATTTCCGTTCATCGTCATTCCTTATGCATCAAACCTATTGTTAATTGGGAATGATTTTATGAGGAAACACTGGATACAACCTAATCCCGTCACTTGCACGTGGAATTACATTGCATCCGAAGACGCACCTCGTGTTGTTTCTTTGCCCGCATTCTTCAATGCGACCAAAGATGAGTTCGAAAGTGGGTATCGCACCAACGCCGAATGTTATGAATTTGCCACGTTCAGTGCTGAGCTGGAACGCGACAATGTCATCCAAACTCTAGTGGATGAAGCAACGCTGGACGAACACAAGTCTCGGCTGCTTAAGAAACTATTGAGAAAACACGAAAAGCATTTAACAAAGATACCTGGTTGCACACACATTCTCCAACATGAGATCTTAGTCTCAATTGACAAGCCCATCAGGATTCCATTCAAAGGTTGGAATCCCCAGAAAAGGGAGTTGATCCATCAACTGTGTCATGACCTTCTAGACAAAGGCATCGTGACAAAAGCTACAGGCGAGTTTGTGATGTGTATCGTTTTAGTCATACATGCCTGATGTGAACTGCGCATGTGCATACACTACAGACCTTTAAACAAGATCACGGTTATTGACCCCGTTCAAATGCCATCAATCGACCAGATCCTAAATGAATTGGGAACGTTCAAGTGAGTTACATCACTCGATCAAAGGATACTGGCAGATTGGTCTCATATCTGAGGATCGAGTAAAGACTGCATTTTAATCCCCTCTCGGTCGCTTAATATTCAACATCATGCCGTTTGGGCTTGTCAATGCTCCTTCTACATTTCAGAAGTTAATTGACAAAGTCCTCGGCGATGCACTCAATGTCTATGCATGGGCGTACCTCGACGACATAGTCATTGTCAGCATAACATTTGATGAACATCTCATCCACATTGAATCGGTGTTAACTAAGCTCAGTACAGTTGCTTTACATATGCACCCTGGGAAAAGCAAATTCTTCCATAAAGAATTGAATTTTCTCGGTTATCGACTTAGTACCAGGGGCCTTTCCCTCGATTCTAAGAAAGTCAAAGCAATCTCTGACTATCCTGCACCCATTGATGTAAAGGGAGTCAAGAGATTCATGGGAATGGTGAACTTCTTCGCCAGAACCCTGCCAAACTTTGCTCGTATCACAGCTCCCATAATGTCTCTGCTGAAGAAGGCTGATGAATTCATTTGGAGCGAGGATTGCGATAAAGCATTTAAAGAGGTGATGCAAATGCTCATCGATGTTCAAACGATGCCATTGCCTAACCTTAACCGCGAGTTCACCCTTCATACAGATGCCTGTCATGTTGGGTTGGGAGCGGCTTTGACACAAAAACATAAGGTCAATGGTGTTGAAGTCGACGTCCCTACGATGTTTATTAGTCGCAAACTCTAAGGTTCGGAGTGCAACTATAGCATCACGGAACTCGAATTTCTCGTGGTGATCTGGACAATTCGCAAATTCCGGCCATACTTGGAATTTACGACATTTACTGTGCCCATGGATCACCAGGCTCTTAAGCGGTTATTAGCGCTTACAGAGCCAGCTGGCCGACTAGCTCGATGTAAATGGAGCTAAATGGCCATTGCATGAGGATAGAGTAATAAGCCTGGCAAACATAATGTCATAGCCGACGCTCTTTCTCATGCACCAGTCGACGCCCCGGAGCCGGACGAAGAAAACCGGTTGCGTGACACCCCGCTTTCCTTCTGCCCAACTCCCAAAAGAGTTTGGAAGATGAAAAAGCCGAATGAAGTACCAGAACTGAGACCTGATTCTACAGAAGTTCATTATCTGGCTTATTGGAGCCGTGTGTATCTTCGTTCACACGATGCGAACGGAAATCCTATTTCCCTTCCCGCCCCAAAACTCAAAGACGAAAAAGGAAAACCTTTTGAGTCAATATTTGCTGCCAAAATCAATAAAGTTATGCAGTGCGAACCTCCGACACGTGCAGAACTGATAAAAGCGCAGAAAAATGATGAGTTTTGTCGTCAGTGAGTTAATTACATCCACTACAGCACTATTCCATGAGGGATCAAAAGTAAAGTGGTTGAAACCGTTTTTACTGATCAGGCAACTTCCTACATCCTAGATTAAGGATTGCTATTAAAGTATCACCCTTCCAAAGAGGATGACATGGCGGAGTCTGGCAACGCACAAAAAATTGTCATTCCCCAGAGTCTGAGGTTTAATTTCCTTTGGCTCACCCATGGTCACCCAATGGCTGGACATACCATTCATAAATGAACACTGCACCGCTGTCGTCAGTTATTCTACTAGCCACGGTTGTACAATGATGTAATACGTTTTGTATGATGGTGCAAACGTTGCCAAGCGTTCAAACCACGTTTAAAGCAACCATACGAACCAGTTTCACTTGGTCCTTGTGCCCCTTTTGACACTTGGTCTGTGGATCTAATGGGACCAAAGCCATTGTCAAAAAACCGAAATAAATACATTTTGGTCATTATGGACGTTGCAACTCGATGGTCCGAGTTGTACGCATTGAACGGAACAGAGGCAAGACATATTGTGGAATGTCTGTATGATGTTGCATTGCGCTTTGGTTTTCCTGGCAAAATCATAAGCCACAGTGGCCCACAATTCATTTCAAACATCTACAAAGACTTTTGTGCAAAATTCGGCATCAAAAGATCCGTTTCCTCGCCATATCACCCACAAGCAAACCCAGTGGAGCGACTGAATCGTGACATTAAATTTGCGTTAGCCATCTTCACGGATGTACATTCACGCTGGGACAAATTCCTGCGTGAAATCGCATTTAGCCTCCGTTCAACAATTTGCAGAATAAGGGGATTCTCACCTGCGTATCTAAACTTTGCTCGAGAACTTAGTCCCATGGGATTACAAAAATGCTGAATCTTTGCTAGCATTGGATCCCGATCACCCTCATACATACATACATTATGTGCGCAGACAAGAAGAAGTCATATCAGAAGTCCATCAACATCGGATAGCACACATATTGGACTTAAGAGAACGTGTACTTCTTCATGACAAGGAGAAACCTTTCTCAAACTTCAAGGTGAACAACTTAGTTGGAAAAGAACCCATGTTATCTCAAGCGCCGCCAAAAAGATTTCTAAAGGTCTTGCCGACACAAGAAATGGCCCTTATGTGATCACAGAAGCCCACGGCGGCAATGCCTTTGCCATCCGACGTTTGGAAGATAACGACATTACTGACTATAGCTGGATCTCAGTTGGATCCATACTTGCCAGAATTTCCAAAATCTGTGTGGAAGGAAGGCCAAAAGTCAGCAAACGATGGAGAGGAGTTCACCAATACACTGTTTGAAACTCCCCAAACCCAAGGATTGCTGGAACCATCTGTCACAGATGAAATCCCAGCGACACCGAGCAGACTGAGCCCCCATTGGACTCAGAAACCTCACAAAAAGAACTGTCATCAATAGACAGCGACCAAATTGAGGAAGTTCCAACATCACCACAAAAAGAGATGTTGGAGGGGGGAAAACGACTGAAGTCAAAGAAATCGATGAAAGTCAAAAGACCCCAGCCCAAAGGGAAGGGTTACGACCTTGAAAACCAAATCCATTCATCAAAGATGGTAAAGTAGTTGGACTACTGTATTAACACAGTAAGAAAACCACTTTAGAGATGACCAAACTGACCATTGAACAGTTCCATCTCGAACCAAGGACTTAAAAGTGACCAAATAGCGCGAACAAGCCCGAAAAATCGCTAAAAAACTATGAAAATAGTTAAAAACCCACAGTATAGGTAAAAAGTCACGGAAATAGAAAAAAACTATGAAAATGACTGAAAAGACCAAGAAGAAGAGCGAAACAATTGGATAAACACAATTGGAAAGCTCGAAAATTCGTAATTCCATTGCAATTACGAATAAAATTAATAAAAAATTGTTTAAAAAAACAATTAAAATCTCGAAAGTTCATAATTCCTGTGAAATTATGAACAAAAAGCCCGAACAAATGCGCATAAGGACGCGATTGGCTGCGAAAACGTCATACGACGAGATCTCGTTATGATGTCATATGTCCGCACGACCAGTGAACGTCACGTCCCAGCACGTGATAGCCGTCCGAAACATATATAAACGCGTCCAGTCCACTGCTACCATACGTTTTCCGTACCACACGCTTCAGTCCGACCAGATAGCATTCTTGCTATGGCGAACTGTCACGATAAGAAAGAGAAGAAGTCGAGAACAGTCAGAAATGAACCAGATACTTGGATCATTACGACCAGTAAGGACTTGGAAGCAGAAAGCACAGTAGAAATGGACTATATGGACCACGTGGTCACCGATCCTTTGAATGGTGACAGCGAAAACACAGAAATTGACCCCGAGAGTCAAAGCGCGCAACGTTTGGTAGGAAAAATATTGATAAAATTTCCCCTCAGCTTCTTTAGAGCTTTTAATCGGAACAAGTGTTTTCCGAATTTAAAGCTGACCATTTGGTGAAAGCGCAATCGAAATCTTGCAATCCGCTTTTGGACAGAATCCTATTCCATCCATTCGAATCCCTACCCAATCTAAGTTGCAATGACTTAGATTTCGAATTAAATATTGATTTTCTGCAATATTTTAACCAGGAAACCCCAGAATTTTGAATATTTGCGAAATTCCACGCGTTCGACCGCGTGGTCGCCATCTTGGCTACCACAGAACAAAGATACAGTGTGTTTGGACCGACTGATCGCTTCCCAAACGCGTTTACAATACGGTTTACTGCCTCTTTGACAAGATAATACTACAAATCGCTAGTATTTCTTGTCAAATGCAGTAATTTCGAATTTTTAGGCCTAAATACGAATTTCCGTACTTTCAGACCGCGCGATTGTGTCGCAAAGTCAAAAATACCTAATTAGGCGAAACAAAACGATTTTTTGCAATTTTGTAATCGAAGCAAGGGAATTCGAACTTCTTTATGCTGTTTATACATGCAATATTGGAAAATTTGGTACAATATTGAAGATTTTGATTTTTGTCTAATTTTCCACACAAACGAACTTTCCCTTTAATTTCTTCTAGTTTGCGCAAGTCCCAGAATTTAATACGTTTGGTCCCGTCACAAACCCCGAAAGCCATACCGAGTTTGTGTGGACCGCAGCCATTCCGCAAGAAATTCAAGACCTTTGTCCTGGAGAAAAACCCAATTAGCTACAATTCCAATTGGCACGTGCTTTCAGCGCATGATGGGGTACCAGTCGTACCCTCCGAAAATATGTCAATAGCCGGATGCGACATCAATGGGATTCAGCCACCTTGATTCACCAGCGCCAATTCCCCACCCGCTCTTGGCGCTCAAATACCCAATGACGGCAGAGGAACGTCATTGTTACGAGTCTTGGTGAGATTCGCCATCTCGACGAGCCACTATTTGGAAGACATGGTTCCAGGGTCTCTACTCTGATATGTGCAGAGCCAATGAGACGTTTTTACGAGGCTAACAGGATCCTGACCCTGTCCGCCGTCCCGTTCGTACCCAGTCGGTCATGCACCAACTGTACATGGCTGGCCACGTAGACGATATTCAAATGTGGAAGAAACGCGTCCCTTCGGACCCGTACGCCAATGTTGAACGCCAATCGGCGTCGATCGACCAAAAGAACCGAAGAGACCGAAACCAGACTGAAAATTTGTGGTCTAGATCTCGAGCTGAGACTCGACTGGACCTCCGATCCAGACTTCGTAGTCATTCCTACCCGAACCCATGGAGTTCGCGCACCAGATCCGTTCAAGGGCCACGCTCCAAATCAAAGAGCCGAGCCAAATCCACCCTTCGAGTACGAATCGACTCAAAGCCAACCGTCGTGACATCCAAACCGACCGAAATTAAGCGTGAGGTTTGGTCCAGAACGACGGCATCCGACCCTAAGCCGTGCCCTCGTCCGCTGCAATTGAGAAATCTCAATCCCTGCTTCAAGAGTTGGACGATCTCCAACAGAAGCGTTTGCATGAAGCCATCTGTGTACTGTCGAATATCAGCCTTGAGTACACACAGAGTCCCGTAAGACAAGACCCGTTTATCCTAAATCGCTGGTCTTTACCCATTTCGGAGACAGTTCACAATCTGTTGTACCCGGTTTGCTTCTCATTGGCGACTCGAACCATCGCCGCTTGGCAAATTGCTCACTCCCAGAGAGAATGCATCGTCCCTGCTGCTCGAGCTGATTGGGAGTTATTGCTGCCCAATCCCGTCCGTGTCCAAACCAAATTAGAGCGACAAGTGCCAGACACAGCCACGCAAAAGCATCTTTATGCACTTGCCCGAGCTGCTCATGCTAGAAACGTCCAGTCCTTAGCCTTGAACGTACCCACGAGAGTTCAGAACGCGATGCCAGCGATTGCGCCGCTTATTGCACCCCGCCCCGTGCTGAATCCAAGTCCTTTGCCCTTGGCCCAGCCCTCGCAACTGGGCGAGCCCGAACGCTCGTACACTCTGCCTTTGGAGCCACGGTCAGTGTTACGACCCACTCCGGCCCCACGGGAAGCCATCTCTGCGGCCAAATCGGAAGCGAGTAAAACCAAGTGTTACTTAAGCTGTGGTCGTGGCCAGGTCTCCCTTGCCGCCCCCACCACCAGCCCTTCTGAAATCTAAGCGGAGGTCACCTTTACACAAGTAGTTAAGGAAGTATTTCCCCAACTTCAACTATGTTTTATTTCTGGGCATTAGAGACAATGCAGAAACGCTCTCACGTGCTCACCCATTTATGCCTATGTCGTGCGTACCGTGAGCCAGCTGATTCGAAAGAGCGCGCCCGGATTCGAATTCCCATATCCGGCGCCCATAAGTTGATCACCGAGGTCTGGGTCCACCGACGAACGGAAGCCCCAGTCCAACCTGCTGAACCAAAAGAAGTCCCGTTGTACTTCCTGCGGGAAAGCTCAGATCCTCGTGATAATACCAGCAGCGTTAGCAAACAGACTTCTATCCCCCGTCCTACCGGCGAGAAAGAATCGGAGACGCGAAAATAGTCGCATCGCATTGGGAACGCTAGGGGAGGGACGTGTGGTGCCGATTTTGCTCAATCGTCACCGTCGCATCTCACTTCACACTTTTACATCAATAAAATGTCTTTTCTTTTATTCATGTTTCTTCTTTCTACTCACAGGTGGATGATGACCCATTGCTCATCATCCCCCACAGGTGTTCTCAGGGGAGGAGTCATGACCTCCTCCCATTTGTCCCTTTTACCGGGCTCCTCGACCCTATTGGTCGATCCCCGGTATCCATATCCTGTCCTGGCTATTCCAGTGACAGGTATACAAAGGGCCACAACCCTTTATTCCAGGCCTTTGCCTGTTTGAAATAAGTTTTAAACTTTGATATGACTAATTCTGATACGACTTGAAACAGGCCTAGGACACGTCTTGCTGCACTCCAGTTGTGTGCAGAGGGACCCGCCAAAAGCAACAGTCTTGCTGCACCTTATTTAAGGTGCAGAGGGACACGCTTAACTGCCTCCATCTGCTGTAATCGCCGATCGATTACAGCCGATACCATTTTTGATCTTGCATCACTCCAGTTGAGTGAGGAGGGATTTTTACTATTTTTAAATTGCTTGAATCACCCCTATTAGGGTGAACTGAGCACTGTTTTGTAAGTGCAAACACTTACAAAACCCTTTAAAATTATTTTCCCATCGATAGCCCTATTTCGGATTTTCGACGGGAATTCGAAGAAACGCCTGACTCGTCCGACGCACCGAACGCGGCTTAAATAGTACGCGATCTCCGTCGATCTCGTACGAACTAAAGAAAACCTCTTCCGACCCCAGGAACCGGCTGCCCCGCTTAAGACCCGACGTGGCATTGGGACAGGGAACCAGGAGAAGGAAGAAACCAAGAGAAAGACCCCAATGAAGGTCTATGTTCCGACACCGACATCAGAGAGTAAGACCCGGCATGGCATACGCTCGTGGCGACTACAGGAACCCAAAGAACTTGGCAAAACCTATCAAAACCCCTAGACAACACACGAGGCCAAGGAAGCCAAACCACCACTAAAACAGTGAGTAGAAAAAACCAAAAAACCCCAGAGACTGTAATCATTACTTACAGTCTCGTTCCTAAAGGCTTAAATAAAACGTTGCGACTAATATCGCAACGACTTAAGCCTTACAGCCCAGTCTGAACAAGTTTATGTTCAAACTGAACCTTTTGTCTTAGGCCTTCGCACTAAGACATCAATTTAGTGAGAAACCTTAGTTTCTCACATTTCTTATACGTAATTAAATAAAGGATTTTAAAGAGAACAAACGATTTTCTTTATTTCACTAATTTGGTCCAACTGTTTGTAAATTCCTTACAAACAAACCATCATCAAGAGGTTAAATGTAAGAAATTCAAGAAATCAAACACAGCCACGACATACACTTCAATAAATAAATGCAATACAGTACACAAGTCAAGACAAGTTTGGTTTCAGAGTCAGAGCAGGGGAATTCTGGGCTCGGTTGGCTCTTATGTTGTCCCAGAGAAATGAATTGTGGGAAATTCTTATCTCTGGCAAATTAGAATATTTCTAATTTGCATGAAAGCCAATCACCAGAAAGTAGTTAATTCTAATTAAACTGCCCCCTTTTGGTAGGTAACCAAAATTGCGGCCATGCTGGCTGTTAGGGTTAAATACACATTACATGAACGTAGCAGCTAAATTATTGCTTCAATCGTCAATCTAATTGTAGAATCATGATCTACAAGGTCGAATTGACTAGGAACAAAGCTGAGTTTCAGCTTGGGGGTGAATAATAAATATTTACATACTTTCTGGGTAAAACTACGGTTGATCAATATGACTTCTGTAGTGGAACACGTACGGTCGTCATTTCAACCGTCACAAGATTACTTCATTGTTGGCCGAAAATGCTGAAATTTTGAAGAAAATCACGACATTGTGAAGAAAATCACAATTTTGTTTCCAAGATTTTGTGATTGTCTTCAAAATTTCAGCACTTTTGGGCAACAATGAAGTAATCTTTATACTTTAGCCAAAAAATTAGAAATTTTGGTCCAAAATTCAGCCATTTTGACCAAAATCTTGGAAATTTTGCCACTTCTGGAATCTCGGGAATCTCGATTAAAATGTCCTGGGACTCGACAGGAAATATGGACAAAATTCCCAGGATATTTTTCCCGGGACGTCTCAACACAGAATCCCTACTCATTATTTGATTAATTTTTTAAATAAAAATAAGAGTAGATATAACGTGAACTAGACCCACATTGGAAAACAATTACTTATTACTTTATTTTGGATCTGCAGGTAGAGAAAGGGTTACGTCTGTTGATTTTTGAGGTTGGAAGTTGCTTTTGGTTTTTTTAATGAATGATTTGGTTGGTTTTTTTGGGTTTTTGAATGGAAATTTGTTTTCTTAAGTTGGAAATTAGGTGTGTACGTACAGTGCAATTTTCCTACGTAACTCATAAATGAAAAGCAATTTTAATTTCCACCAATTTATAAGTGGAAACTACAAATTAAGCTATTTATTGTCAAATGGTAATCATAAATTGATCAATGGAAACCATTTACCTCCAAATGGAAGTTATAAATTGCCCAATAAATAACATCAATTGACCAATGAAGACCATGAATTTACCAATAGAAACCATGAATTGTCCAATTCAAACCATGAATTGTCCAATTCAAACCATGAATTGACCAATATAAACCATGATTGACCAATACAAACCATGATTTGACCATTACAAACCATGAATCGACCAATAAAACCCATAAATTGACCAATAAAAACCATATACTGTATATCTAAGTGGAAACCAATTTAAACCAGTGAAATCTCATTGGAATTCTATTGTTTTTGTATTGGTTTCCAATTGTTTTTTATAGTAGGGCTGTCGCGCATTATAGCAGGGTTGCCAGATTATTGATAGCGAAAAGTGCCTACTGATGTTGAAAAAGGCGTCCAAACATCGTCCAATCTCACTTTATTGAGCCCAAAATCCCACCAAAAATTTTAAGTGAAAAAAACAATTTTTAAACTTTGCAAAACCTCCAATTAAGTAAAATTTTAAGTAAATTTAAGTAAATTTAAAGTAAAATTAAAATTTTAGATTGCTAAAACTGAAAGATTCAAAATTAAACACAATGGTTAACCGCTTAGATAAAATTTTTAAAAAAGGCCGAAGCTATCTTTGCACAATTGTGTAGGAATAACTCCGAGGCTATTCTCACACAATGTGTATGGATGGCTGGCCCTTGCAAAACTGGCTATTCTGACACAACATAAGAGTAGCCACAGACCAGCACCTGTTACATTTAAAATTGTGTAGGAATAGACAGTCCTTTAGGGACCAGCTATTCCTATGCAAATGTGTAAGAATAACATCCAGGCTATTCTTACACAATTTACCTAGAACCAATCAAATGTCATTATTTGCCCAAAATCAACTTTTTCTACCCGACTTGTGATTTCAGTAAAAATCGATTGCAGCTTTTGATCAAAAACAATTCGTTTTTGTCGACTTATCGATTTCGATTAAAAATAATTGCCAATAAGTCGCAATCTGAACACAATCTTACAGACGAAGATCTTTTGTGTGACGTAATACTTCTCGCCATCTTAATATTTTGTGAGATCACGTGACTTTTGACTTGCAATTGCAGATGTATGTAAGGCGGATGCCAACTGTCAGTGATCAGCTCGATTTAGAGATGCGATTGTAACAAGAAGCAGTTGAATATTAAAGATTCAGATTTGTTTATTTCATTGTTGATTTGTCTGAACTCCAACAAATGGTAGCAGTGCGGATCGGTTGATTGATCACACATACGAACGATTTTTTATTACGTGGACAAAAATTGTTAAGGAGATCGAATTTGAAAAATGGTGGACGAATCACACCATTATAAGTGCCGATTTTAAACGAAACTAATTTTACGAAATGGCACTGCGTTGTAAAGAATATTCTAAAAAGCATGGAGATTTTCGAATATGTGGAGAAAGAAATCGTAGAAATTAAAAAACCCAAAACCAAAGATGGCGATTACGATAAGAAATTTTAAGAATGGAGAATTTTGGACAAATCGAACTCGAAGGCTTTGACAACAATCTTTACCTCGATTTCAGACGAATTAATCGATCAATATTCACATTTTGATAATGTGAAGAATCTTTGGACAGTGCTTAAGAAGATTTTGCGGGTAAAACTGAAAACCTCCAGCAGAATGCTGAAGAATTATTGATAACAGTCAAAAAGGATACAGGAGAGACCGCGGACCAGTATATTACGAAAGTGCAGAAACTGATAAATAAATGCAAGGAACTTGGCATTGAAATGACTGACCGACAGGTTGCGAATCACGCATTTTGTGGACTTAAGGATCGGAAATATGACACGGAAGACAAGATTTTGAAAGGAAAAGGAAAGATTGCAATTTGTGATGTGATGAAATGCGTGAAGAAGAGAAAGAGAAGGTCAAAGGACCAGAAAAATTGTATAAAACAAGTGTGACGGTTGGAATGGCGAGTGCGCGTCGTCTGCGCCCATCGCCATAGTAACCAACCGTAGTATCGGTTGAAAACCCATTAAATTCCCCAATAATTAAACATTTGACTATCTATTG
>JAQIXT010001463.1:0-15590 GCA_034700445.1 Stenotaenia linearis
TCAAGTGAGAAAACTGGTTTTTCAAGTGAGAAAACTGGTTTTTCAAGTGAGAAAACTGGTTTTTCAAGTGAGAAAACAGGTTTTCCAATGAAAATAATGCAAATAAGGCAGTTTTAATAATAAAAAAAACTGCCTTTATTTGTTTCAATTACTCGAAGACAGATTTTACTTATACTAATACTGGAAAACAGGTTTTAGTAAAAAAAAACAATCCATTTAAAATAGTATAAACCTCTTAAGTGTTAGCATTAAGCCTAATAATAGACTCAAACAAGAGATACCACATTTGGAGTACCACATTTCTTCGAATAGTCCCTGCACTTAGAATACTACCCGCACCCTGAACTTCCGGTTGTAAAACTAATTGTTCCAGATTTATTAAAGTCGTTTTAACTTTTTATAACGTTAATACGACATAAATAAGCCATGATTGGAATCGACACGTTTTGTGAATAAATAATGCCCCAAACAATTAATTTGTATCGAAAATTTATCAAAAATTTCATGATTTGTAATAAGACCTGTGGAGTTTATTCGAAGAAACACGGTACCCCATTTTTAATACACCATTTGGAATACAGGTCGAACCTTGTTATTACGAACTCGCTTATTGCGAATTCCTCGTTTTAACGAAGTTTTTTAAAAGTTTGGTTGGATTCCTATCCATTCATTCAATGTTAAAAAATTCGGATATTACGAACTCTCGATATTGCAAACAGATTTGACGGTCCCTTCGAGTTCGTTATATCGAGGTTCGACCTGTACAACATTTGGAGTATCTCATTTTAGACAAAATCAACACCGCTCATCATTAACACGAAAGCATCTCAACTCTTCTGTTCCAGCAACACGAACGACATTACCAATTTACGGCCTTAAAAATCAAATTTCATTATTCCAACCATCACAACGACACATGCAACTATTTATTTTCATTTCCACACCGAACAGAAGATTAACACATCCCGCCAAAACACTTAGTATTCCACAACCAACACGAGGAAATATCAGAACTCAATTAGAGGTATTTACACATTAATAAATGCCTTCTTTTCATGACGATGTGTGTTTATGAGATAAATTCGTGTCCTCATTGGTTTGGTTTGGTTTAATGTCGTGTCGGTCGTGACTGGAATGTCGTTTTTGTCGCTCCGTCTTGTAATTTGTTAGTTGCTTGTGTCTGATTGAGCTACTTCAGCAGAAATTGGTGCGACTGGGCCACACCAGATCGCGTTTCGAATGTGTAATCAGGCGCCGACTATTTTGCAATTCAAATCAACAGATTTGATCTGTGAATAAAACTGTCTTGTCAGCACAAAACTTTGATTTGAATTGCTTTATCTCGCTCCTTATCCGAACCCGGTTTTCACCTGCGTCAATATCTACTTCGATATCAAGAGATTCCTAAAATCCTCGGTCTAAAATGCGGAGGTCTTCGTTTTTTTATTTTAAAAAATACAGTAGACACTGCTTATTGTGATCACGGTTAATGTTATCAATCGGTTAATGTGACGACGTTACAAAATATTGACCATCGTTTATTGTAGCGTCACTATTTCAGTTAACGTTATCATTTTTCATCCAACTTTTACTTTCACCCCTAAAATTGGTCTAAATTGAATTCTGTTTGTATACATGAAATTCTCGTATAACGTGGGAGATACATTCCTGCAAACCTTATAAGGTCGAACCTTGATATAACGAACTCGAAGGGACCGTGAAATCTGTTCGCAATATCGAGAGTTTGTAATATCCGAATTTTTTAACATTGAATGAATGGATAGGAATCCAACCAAACTTTTAAAAAAATTCATTAAAACGATGAATTTGCAATAAGCGAGTTCGTAATAACGAGATTCGACCTGTATAATGGGAAATCGTGTTGCATGGGATTAAGAATCGTTATAAAAAGGAGGGGTTATGTTCCTCAGGCCAACAAAAGTACACAATTTATTTTTATAACTATTATAAATTTAATTTTAATTGAAAATAGTAATAATTGAATGTCAATTGTTGCAATTTTTACAAATTGTGATACATATTTAAATTTGTTAATGTAATTTTTAGTAATTTTTATTGAAATACAGTAAAACCTGGAAAAGTGACCATCTCCGTACAGTGACCTGAATTTAATGACCACTTTGTAAACGTTGGCTGGCTCCCATTGACCACAATGTTAAAATTTCTCTGAATGACCGTCTACGAATAGCATTTTCTCTAAACCTATTAATTTTATGTTATTAAAAGTTTTATCATAAATTTCCATTGGGGTGGGCTCCATGTTTTAGATGGAACCAAAATCCACATTTGGTGTTTTTTTGGTTGGGGAGTGAATTGTTTTGGATGTAAAATGTGTGAAAGGTCATAGAAAGGTGGGATTTGTTTTATTTTTTGATTTATCTATAGATAAAGTTGGGTTTTGTGCTGTTTTTTAGTTAGGGGTTGGTGTCATGGGTGCTTTGGAAGGTGGAATTGATGTTTCTTTGGGGTTTTGAGATGGAAGGTTGCTAGTGGTTGTGGTTAGGTGAAGGAGTGGTCAGTTTGAGGGGTTTGTGGAGGAGTTTATTTGGGAGTGGATGAAGATATTGGAGTGTGGCTGAAATAATGAAAAAGTGATTGAAATCAAGGAATATGATGAAAAAAATGATTAAATCAAGAAAAATGATCAAAAAATTGATGAAAATCAACTAATTTGATCAAAAACTGATTGAAACCAATCAAAATATTATAAAATTTGATAAAAATCATCCTCAAACTCTAAAAACATCAAAAACCATCTAAAAACCCCATAAATAAATATGATTAAAAAAAGATCAATTCCATTCTAAAACTCCCATTTATCTCATCTGAACTTCTATTTTCTCTTGAAATGATTGAATAAATATGAGGATAAGAATATATATTTACACTACACCATCCATTCCTTTGACATTTGAAAACGAAGCTGAAAAAATATTATCTTATCTTACCCAGCATTGAAATTCAAATTGAAAATGACAGTGTTTGTTTGTTTTCATAGCTATCCACCATCTTGTTGATGTTCTTCATCATTTGAATGTGGCACAATGACTCAACCTTGCGGTAAGTTTTCATCTTTTCATTTCATTTATCAACAATTCTTAAAATTAAAGGAATAGTCCAGGGTAAATTTTCAGTTCATAGTCGAACCTTGTTATAACGATACGCTGGGAAGAACAAAAAATTTTGTTATAACTGGGACTGGGAGTGGATTTTCCACTTTTACTTCACTTTACACTTTTTTGAATTTTAGCATTTTTCTACTTTGATTTTCTCCGTGGATTTTCCACGGGTCACACCTAGTAAATTCTATTATTGAAAATATGGGTGCATCTTAGAATCGATTGCGTCTTAGATTCGACGGAATACAATAAACAGTTTGTAGTAAGCAACCGAGAATGTATATAAAACACCCAGATGGTTCAAGTCCAACAAATGACTGTGGATGTCCATCTGTGGGTCTGGACAAATCATCAATCGGCCATCATGAGTATGTTCACAAAATCCCCCTCTCAGGATATGCAAAAAATTCAAAAACATCTCTTAAGATATGACATTCAGACCATATCCTGTGGACTGACATGCTCCAGAAATCCAATGATGACCATAGGAATTTCTACAGATATAAAAGGATGTCCTAAGGATGTCTGAGGCAATGATTTTAAATGCCATCAAAGAAAAAGACACTGATTACTTTTTCATTACGAATTACTTTCTTCTATTGACGTGACTTGCTGCAGTTAGTTTACTGATAAATTATTTCTTCTTTCTTTTGCTTCTGGTTTTTTGTTTTGTTGGTTGTCTCCGATTTCATTTGTAGGGTTTGACTTGATGTGGGATGTGGATTACGCTAAGTTTTGGACTTGTGTCTTCGACTTACACAGATTTGAGTTACGCATTTAAAAATCTGCTCTCACTAGGCAAGTTTATAAGATCATTTAAACACGTTTAAACCATGTTTAAACATGTTTAAACCATGTTTAAACACTTCTTAAATAGGTGCATTTAATCTTAGGTTTATAAACGGATTATTCAGTTTAGTTTGTTTAAATACAAGGATTTGTTCTCCTTGTAACAATAACCTGCCGTCACATAAACGATTATGTGGCAACGAGAAAATCCGGGTTTTTGGTTTGGTTAATGCCGGTTTTCTGTTTATTCGCGCCACCATTTGCAATTTGATAGATCGGATTGTTTGTTTTCTCGTATTTCATGGTGGTGTTTCTCATTTTTCTCGTTTTTTCACTTTTCTTGTTTGTTTAAGTCCAGACTATTCAGAGTCGTAAACGGTTTATTTCGGTTTGTTTACATTTCGTTCGTAAACGGTTTTTTAAGATTGAACGCACCTATTATATTTCAGTGTAATTTAAAGGAAAAATATGTTTAAACAATCTTGTGAACCTGCCTACTGTCCTTAAACATCCGTGTATGTCCAGAAATAAAGTACACAGTATAAGAAAACAAAATCATGAATTATATTCCATAGAAGGAAAATATATCTGCTTTTGTTTTCTTTTTTTTACTATCAAAGTTGAACTAATAATCATAATGATATCAATTCCCTTTACAACTAAACAATCTCAATTAGTAAATAATTAAAGTAACATTTTCTTAATAAAATCCCTGACACTAAGACATGGCTAGTTAGTGAACCTAAATATTACATGCTTAAACATGTTGCAACATTTAACTTATTCTTAAGCAGTCTTTTGACTGACTCGAAAACCTTCGGAACGAATTAAGTGTGCGAGTTGAAGGTGCACTGTATTGAGTTTGTGTTGTCGTTACCAAAATTGTATACTTTCTACTGAATTTTAGCAAATTTCTCTTGAATATTTGTAAATTTCTCTTGAATTTTTGTAAATTTCTCTTGAATTTTTGCAAATTTTTCTTGAATTTTTGTAAATTTCTCTTGAATTTTCACTAAATTTTTTCAATTTCATCTTAACCTCTTGCCGTCTAGCCGCACTTCAGACGTTCAGCCATAGGCGCCAAAATTCCTAGTTACGCCACTGCCCAACCATTCTTCTAAATTCTAATCTTCCTTCTTATCATCTCCTAAACACTTCCACTTTATTCTGTTTTCTATTAATATTAACTGAATATTTTTAATTCCTTCAACTCATTCAATTCACCCTCTCGCAGCACGAGACCAATTCTCACTTCAACTTTGTCTTACATAAATACACTGCAAGTTTAATTAAAATTCCCAACTAAAAAGTTGTTTTGCGCAACTTAGCTTTTCTTTTCTTGTTTTTTTTTCCATTTTATTTCATTTTACCATATTCCCTTTGTTTCAATTGTGCAAATATAGACTCGGCTTTGCTTTAAAATATCATAAAATATGAAAAACGTATTAATTAAGGAAAAGAAACGAACGTTTGAATTCATTAGGTTCTACTGGCTGAAAATTAAGTCATTAAATGAGTAACACAAAAGATGCTACACTGAATCGGGTGAAGCATTGAGGCCAGCCACGGACTAAATTGCAGCGTCAAGTTTTATTCTCATTTTAAATTGCTGAGTTTGGAATTGAGCCCAAAGTTAGTGGAGGGAAAATATTTTTAAGCAAATTTTATTTAAATGTTGTTTTTGTTTTTGTTTTTGCAATTTTTTTTGGAAATTGGTGAATTTGGAGGTGTGGGGTAAGGAAATTGGAAGTTGAAGAAAATATGTTTAAAGGTGTGTCGAAGGGTGATGTGTGATCTAATAAGCTACTATAGTGTAATGATAGGTTCACTTATGTTCGCACTTGATTGTAACGTAACTTAAGAGAGAGGTATGGTGCATTGTGGGGTACTAAGTGCCTTAAGTGCTAATTCAACTCTGGAGATGAATTAAGCCGGCCAATCAGCAACTGCCTTGCTTCAAGCTGAACGCGCCACTTTGTGTGCAGCTATCTCATTGGTCAATTTGAACAATGAGTTATAGTCAGCAATTGGCAAGTGTGAACACACTCAAGTTACAGTTAAGTCTTAATTTGTTAAGTTACTGTTACGTTGGGTGTGAACATAGCATAAGATTGCGTTTCCAATGCTAAGACTTGACTGTTGGCAATGTTTTAGATTCCGAGGCAATTCCGAGGCAAACAAATGTTCTAGAAATTTCCAAGACAAAAAAATGTTCTAGAAAATTCCCAGGCAAACAAATGTTCTAGAATATTACAGTTCCAGTAATCTTTCAGAAAATATAAAGGTTGTTTCACTGAGACCATACTTTACAAGTAATTTTCCCAAAAAAACATGAAATAACAAATTAAATATTTAGATCATTCCCTTTTCTTGCATTTCATATTAATTTTTATATGAAAAATCAAAATCCCTGTATTGTGTGTGAAAATTAGTATTTTGGGATAAAACATGGTGTGGAATTTGAAGTTTTGTTGGGTGGTTAGTAATAAATATGATGTCTGTGTTCTTAGCTGTCAGATGTAGCCGTTTGTGTTGCGTTTTCCCCTTTGTATTCATGTTTGGGTTTTACTCTGTATCTTAATTGCTTTGTGGCAGCCATTAAACATGTAGTTTTACTTCGGATACCAAAATCCTTTCATTACCGGTAAACAATCCTCAACATTAAAAACTTTCTCTAAATGTTTACGAAGGACAATTTTTATTAAATTAAATGAAAAATCTTCTTTTAACTGTTAATTACCTGTTTACTTAATATTTATAAAGAAATATAAAAACATTTATGTATAAAACTATGAAAAGTTATAAAAAACAATTGTAGCTTTGGGCACCATTTTTAAAAGGTTGACCTCAGTGCCGCAACGTTATTCCCTGAAACCATCTTTTTTACATATAATTTTTTAAATAAAGGTTTTAAAATTGATTCAATTCAATTTTAAATAATGTAAAACTTATTCCAATAGCTTTATGTAAAAATGTAGCCATTTTTCTTTTAATTTTTAATGAGTTAGGTTTTTATAAAAATTCAAGTAGGGGATAAAATTGGTGGTGCTGGAGTCAACCCCTTTAATCCCATCCACCAAAAGCTGGTATTGAATACATAAAACTACTACAATTTTCACTTTCTTTCATAATATCTTAAAATCCATTGTATTTCACTTTTAACTCATACTTCCTTCCATTTCACACAAAAAACTATAATTTACATCTGTTACCGCTTCCCCTTCAATTTATTATTAATCTTAACAACTTTTTCATTATTTCCTTCATTTGTAGTTGTAATCATTTAACAAAAAATTTTACCGTACATTTTTACTAAAAGTAATTTAAAAAAACACTAAGGACATGCGATAATGTAATACATCGCAATTATAATGACTTGTATGCAATATTGCAGTAAATAGTGCAACAAAACTGTTTGCGAAACGTCGCATTCTTTGCTCCGTTGAATTTTTGTAATTTTTTCAGTATTTCTATAGTTATTTCTTAAATTTTTTCTGTAATTCTCACTGCAAAAAAATCAAATTTACAAATTTCAAGTCAATGTGAAAGTTATCTTTACATTAACTTTTCTTGTTGTAAACATACCCTTTACATTAAAATTTCCATTTTTATAAATCACAATATCGCAAATTATCACAACATCGCTTTCTAAATAAAAAAGTAATATCACACACCTATTCACCACCCAAAATGCAATTCCAAACAAATTGACACCAAAAATAACCCGAAAAATTCCTTTCATTCCTATATGTTTGCAAATTCCATACACAATACACCCCAAAAGAAAAAAAAATAATAATAAAAAATAAAAAATACTACCTACAATAAGTAGGGCTTAGTATTCAAAACATTTGCCATCACTAATACTTGCAGCGTACCATAAACAAAATGAAAAGAATGTCATGCAAGCCAAGAAAAGAGAAAAAAACTAAATAAAATGGTTTCCCTGCTTAAGAAACCATTAAAGAACCCTTTCACCAACCCAAGAGAATTGAGAAAATACTGAAAATGGGAAATAACAACGGAAAAATGCATAGTTGTACAATTTTTCTACTTGGATGCCAATCAATTCAGCAACGTTTAAATTTACATAATTTCAATTCCATTTTTTTTTCTTTAAAAAAAAAAAAAAATTTCCCCTCCATTTTCCCCATAGAATCGCACAAAATAACCGGTGACGTCACTAAATACATGTGACAAGAACTTTTATCTGCCCCTGAAATTCGCGCTCGGTTGGCTTTTCTGTATAGCCGCATGCACCAGATGTGGATTGAACAAGAAGGGGGGGGTCTTCTTTACACTGCATGTTGTGGAAATTGATCGAGTTGGAAGCAAAGGGGTGAGGATTTGGTAGGTTCGATCGCCCGGAGCCAGAGTCCAATCAATTAGGGTTCGTTTGGTTCCATTGTGAATTGGGTGCAGTTTGCCATGCAAAAGATGAACGCTGTGTATGAGACGCGAGCGACATGCAAACATGATCCGCGTCGCGCTCCACCGACTTTGGCAAACGTAGATCGAATACAATACGATGGACACGCGCCAATGACAAGTTTTGTTCGATTTTTCTCTTTGCCAGCCTTCATCTTTGCCAGACCATTTCAATACTTTAAAGTCCGGTTTCGGATCAAAGGAGATTTACTTTTGGATTATAATTGGCGGGCGAATCGAGTCAGAGTCGGTGTTTGGTGTTGGAGTTTTTTCGCAAGTGGAAATCACATTCTCGTGATGTTATCAACAGAATATCACTCGGGCAAAGTAAAATGTATGGATATAAACACTGCAAAAAAATTAAATTTACAAATTTCAAGTCAATGTAACGTCAATGTGAAAGTTATCTTTACATTAACTTTTCTTGTTGTAAAGATACCCTTGAATTGCGTACACTTTGGGGGATTCCGCTAAATGTTTGTCATTTTTAGGGAATTCCCTTTTTTGAAGTGTTAAAGCAAAAATATTTGTGTAAAAGCAGAATTGATTTATATTTCTGGACCGTGCTGTGTCAAAATCGTGTAAAAACAGAATTGGATGTGTATAAATTTGGACGACTGGAAAATGAGAGAATTTGTGGGAGATGTGATTAAAATAGTAAAAATTGTACCGAGAAAACAAATTTAAAGCAATTAAAAGCCATGTAGATCAGCGGTGTCCAATACACTTGCTACTCGCCGCATGTGGCAAAATGTTCATTAGAATTTAGCCAATTGGCATCCAACTCTTGTCATTGAATTTCTAAAATTCAAAGTTCCAGTTTCTGTAGGATACATGTGAGTTTTTATACTGTAGTATTTAGGATAAAAGAACTCCTGTAATCTGTGATTATACCTATTTAAATAAAACAATTTATTGATTGTAAGTAAGTTGCGAAAATGATAGAGTTTGTGGAAAACAGAACTTATAATTGACATGAAATTTACAAGTTATAAACATAAATTAGATTTATAAATGATATGGTGAGGGTCCCCGACCAGAATTGGACGGAAATTTCAACCGCATGTCCGCGAACCTCTGCGGCTGCCGCCCGGCTCCCGTTTCGAGGGTCCCCGACCAGAATTGGACGGAAATTTCAACCGCATGCTCCGTGAACCTCTTCGGCATGAACGGAACGGTTCCCGTTGACATCGGGGTCTACTGTCAAGACGGGAGGCGATCCGAGCCTTGCCCGGACCAAAGGCACCGAGTTCGGCATGGTCAGGTCGGTTCCCTTCGAAGGAATTTAGAAGTTATAAGACATAAGTTTTGTTCTTCACAGAGTTTGTTTCCTATAAGAATGAGTAGATTCACTACACAGTTGTAAGTAGATGAGATGACAACATGAAATTGAGAAACTTCTCTCTTCGAATTGATTTTATTAGATATTTAATCAACTGCTTTACCAATTATTAAAACTTTACGTCAAATGATTCTTTGCATTAAAATGAATCGATCATCTGAAGTTTTGATAAATCTGTCTATTTTATTAAATTATCTTTTAAAGTGCTTGCGATTTGAACAGTAAGCACCGTCCTGCAGCTAGTATAGTGCAGAAGCTTGGCAGAGATTTGACGGTTATTGCTGGATACGTTGGGATGTTGTCAGCTAAAAGACAGTACCTTGTGACGAAACTTGTAACTGATAATGTTTTGCTATAAGTTGTATAACTCGTTTTATAGAATTTTGTGATTTAAGATTTCCTTTTTTTTTTTTTAGTTGAAATTATTATAACCGAAGCGCAGAGTCCGCACGAGACTGAGAATTACTGGGAAAAGGAAGATTATCAGAAGTTGTGGGAAAAAAATCGGGTCGAGGTGAGTTTTTTTTTAGTATTTTAGTGTTTTTAAAATATTTTCTACTGTGGCTGAGAAGGGCCATCCATTTCAAACCTAAACCAAAACCATCTAAAATCCTTTAAAATCCACCCAAATCTCAACCAACACCAACCAAAATCCCTTAAAATCCAAACTCCAACAACCCAAACCCAACTTCCCCCACAATGCACCAAAACCAAAATGGCCTCCTTAACTCCCATCACTACACAACTCCCCACCAGACACCACCACCAACACCCAACCTTTATTTACACCCAACCTTTCATTTTTATTAACTAAAAGCTTGTTTTCAATTTGTTACCACCTGCTAACGAGATGCTGTGTAAAGAGAGTGTAAAACTAATCAAAAATGAATTATTCACTCAATTGGCACAAAGAAAACTTCATTAAGCCTTGGATTTCGAGTGAAAATGGTGCGGACAGGTCATAATTGTAAATAATAGATAATGACGTCAGACGCACCCATCTCATTTGGAAATGAGAATATGAATATTGCATCAAGCACACCGAGATTTAATTATGTAATTCAAGACTATGAGTCGAGGGTGGGGTCACGAACAAAGAGTCTTTCGTTGCCAGCGAACAAATTGTGTGTTTTACACTTTTATGTAATTTGGGCTTAAAAAGAGGTGGAAATCGAAGGGTTTTGGAGGTGGAGGGTTTTTTGGGGGTTTTTTTGTTAAAGGGGTGGGGGTGAGGGGGGGGGGGTTGGATGGGGTGGGGATTTGGATTTGACCTTTGAGGTTATTTCCAAGGTCATTTGGTTTGTAACTTGGAAACGGTTGGAGATAGAGAGAAAAAGTCAATTAGAAAGTTGTAGAGCAGCATCTGATTGGTCTAGAAATTTTCTAGTTGTAAGTCGAAATTTATGCATTGTTGAAAGAGTCTGTGGTGAAAGTCAGCTATAATCTTTTATTGCTGCGTTGGATTGTTCTAGACTTTGTAACTTCTTAACTATTGAAGATAGAGGAAAAAAGTCAATTAGAAAGTTGTAGAGCAGCATCAGATTGGTCTAGAAATGTTCTAGTTTTTACTCAAAATTTGTGCATTGTTGAAAGAATCGCTGGAGAAAGTCAGATATATATATCTGACTCTCCAAAAATATTAAAAATATATACTTAGAGGCCATTATTACTACATCAACGAGTTTTCAATTATCACTCATTTCCCAGCAATTTCTTCAACTATTCACAAAACAAAAACCATTAGTATATTTCAACATTTTTCCATCTTAAAATGCCTCAGAACTTAAAAATTCTCCGCAATTCTCGACAATTATTTCCCGACAAACAGCTAAAAATTTCTCGAGAATTAAGATGACCAAAATGTTCATTTTCCTCGAGAAATTCGCCAGGAGAAACCCTAAAAACAACCTTCAAGGTCAAACCCAACCCCCACCACCCCACTATCACATCCCCCACCACCCCACCCACCCCCATTTAATAAAATTCGAATAAAAACACTTTTCGGACCCGTCAGCGCATAGTAATAAATCATTCAAAAAGTGATGGACACCAATTAAAACCCCCAAACCCCTTTCAATAAAACCTTTTGTATCCAAGTTTGTCAACTTCCCTTTACCTTCCCACAACCCCAACGCAATTTCATCCCCCGCACAACAAAATGTCAACCTAAACCTATTTTTTAATATACAAAACTCATTCTTGGACGTCTTTTTCAGGACGTGAGCGCAGAGGAATTGGAATTAGTTCGACGCGAAGCCGAGCACATAGTGACGCGAGTGATCAACAAAGCGAGCGAAATAGTGCAAAATGGCGACGTGGCGCATTCGCACGTCGAAGACGAGCACTTACAAGTAGTAATGGAAGAAGAAGAGGAAGAGGAAGATGAAAAGATGGATGACACGGACCAACTGATGAAGGTGAAGAAGAGTAAAAGGAAATCCACTCAATCTGATTCGAGTGATGGGCCGTGTTTTCTTTTGATTGGTTCAAACGCCGGCTTGTTTGAGATGGTTTGCGCGTCCAATCAAGTTGAAACGCACACTGTTTGGTCACGAGAAGAGGTCTGCGAAGGGATTTGGCGAGTTTTTGGTTTGTCGAACGGTTGGGAAGTAATGTGTTTGCGAGATGGGTGATTAGGATTTTGGTTTTTAGTAAGAAAATTTGTGGTGGTATTTCAAGGTGTTGTTCTAATATGCAGTTGGACACAAAATGTGAAGTTGGGAAAGTGAATTGTGCAGTGCACTAGTTGACTTGTGATTGGCGCTGGGGAATGCAGTGAAGCTGCCCGTCTATCTGTTTGGGTAGAGGGAATTCGAAATTGCAGAACTTTATGACAAATACAGTCGGACCCGCCAGTAGCGACCTCGGCTATAGCGTCAACCCGCTTATAGCATCACGTTTGGTGCGGTCCGGCCAACACTTTGACGCTGTAAGCGGATTTGCTTGTAGCGTCAACCCGCTTATAGCGTCAATTTAAGCCCGGTCCCCTCATTGACGCTATAAGCGGGTCCGACCGTATTGTAGTTTTTGACCAAAATCGATAATTTTTGACGAAAATTGTTGAATTTTTGGTCAAAATTGATGACATTTTGAAGAGGTGAGGTACTGTTTTACGGTCAATGGCCACATGCAACCTGTTGAAATTAACAAACATTTTACGCAGTACAATAATGAGTTCTAAAAATTAAAATATTTACACAAGCCAAGATTTCTACTCAAGATATATCTTCACACAAGTCAATACTTCTGGTGAAGTCAGGGACAACCATCGAAACAAAAACCGAGTGAAAAGAAAGAAAGCCAGGCAGAAGAGAAGGACTGACAAAAAACAAACGAATCAAAAATTTGATTAAAAAAGTGATTAAATTATCACTAAATCCCTA
Source organism: Stenotaenia linearis (assembly GCA_034700445.1). NCBI lineage: Eukaryota > Metazoa > Arthropoda > Chilopoda > Geophilomorpha > Geophilidae > Stenotaenia > Stenotaenia linearis. The sequence goes on from JAQIXT010001463.1 coordinate 13,083, forward strand.
ATGTCATTACTACTGGTAGAAAGTTTGCGGAAAACAAGACTTAAGTCTTGTAACATAAATTATAAATCAGACTTGCAATTAACATGAGATTCATACGCGAGACAATAGCTTGCGACAACAAAATGTAATATCTTATAACTTATAAATTCCATGTTAATTATAAATCTGACTTATAATTAATGTAGAATTTATAAGTTATAAGACAAGTTTTGTTTTCCGCAAACTATTGCATCGATTAACGCTTAAAAGCCGAACCACTCACTGAAATTTGTATTTTTGGTTACAAAAACTCATCAAACAATAAAACAATTAACAGATTCGAAAAAATCAGTGTTTTCTGCATCAGAAATTGGTATCACAACAAATTAGAAGCAAAAATTAACTCATTTATCAAATCCTTCAGCGGGGAATCAACAAACAAAACATAAAACACCCAAAAACCGATCAAAACTGATCAAAACCGATCAGAACACCTTTTCCCAACCAAATTCGATTTTCCAAACTCTAACTATTAAATTCCCAAAACCACTTTAGCGCATGCGCACAAGTTTCAACAGCCAATTTACTCGGACGGGTGCAGAGGGGAAACTCGACGCGGGCGCATGCGCAAATTTATCGCCCCTTTGTATGCAGGATTATTTTCTTTATGTTAATTAGTTCTTTGGGGGTTTTTCATTCCGCCATGTTAATACAATTTGACCAAATCAGACTCGCGCCGCCATTCCTGAGGGTGAAATTAATCAAAACGCACCTTCATCGCTACTGAATTTCCCCAACTGCGTCTAAATTCGAATTTATTTGCGCATCGTGCGCTAATAAAAGGTTCGGTGCAACGAGGTTAGGCCTAATTCGTTTTTTTCTATTTGAATAAATTGAATGAACAGAAAAATAAAAAATGGAGGTCGTATAATTGTATTGACTTAGTGATTTCGGTGAGTGACACGGCACAATTTAATTCGGCGGGGGTGGGGTGGGGTGGGGGAATATTTTGTTATGGGAATTTTGACATAAAAAAATTTTTTTTTTTTTTTAATTTTTTTTTTTTGATTTTGTAGAGGGATCCAGAGTTGGTGGAGATAGCCAAGGTTTTTGTTTGTGAGTTGTTGGAGAAGGCTGTTGAAGAGGCTAATAGGAGGAGAGATGTTATGGTAAGTGAGGGGTTTGAGGGGTTTTTTGGGGTTTTGGTTTAGGGGGAGTTGGGTTGTGAGAGGGAAAGTTTTGGGGGGTTTTGAAAGTTGGTTATGGGGGGAGTGGGGGTAAAGGGAGTAATTAAAGTTGGTATTATTGATAAGTGTTTAGAGGGGATAAATTTTTTTTTTTGGTAATTGATAAAGAATTGGTCAAGATTTGTTAAAATTGATAAGAATTGGTCAAAAAGAGTTAAAATTGATCAAAATCTATTAAAATTAACAATCAATTGGACAAAAATCTGTTTAAATTGTGAAGAAAAATTGTCAAAATCTGTTTAAATTGACAAAGAATTGGTCAAAATTGACCAAAATCTATTAAAATTGAGAGACAATTGACCAAAATCTATTTAGATTTAACAAGAATTGGTCAAATCTGTATAAAATGACAAAAATTGGCTAAAAATTATAACAAAAAACAATTACAAAACAGTTCACAAAAAATTAACAAAAAACTTGGAATTATAAATATAAATTGACCAGTTCTTAAAATCAATAAATTTTTGACCAAAACAGCTCAAATTGTAAAAATTGCAAAAAAAAAATTGACCAAATTAAACCTTTTTCAAAATCTTTAATTTTTTCTACTTTTATCTTTAAAACCAACTAAAAATGTCAATTATCTTGGAGATTACCAAGATTCTTTGACTGAGGGATAAGCAAGAGTGAAAAAATATCCACTCGAACAGAAATAATGAAGAAAAAGTAAAAAAAAAAATGGTTTCCTTATGCTCGCTTTAGCATGAAACTATATTCAAATTGAAGTTGTAAAAAAGAAAAAAATGCACGCTTCTCTGTATTACATCAGTTCTAAAATGGACAAACTGACAGACATTTATTACTCACCGATTATTAAACATTTGGTTTATTATTTTATTTCAGCTGAAAACAACAACAGATGAAATTTGTTTAGAAGAAAATATGGAAACAGGTGAGATTTTATTCCCAATTTTTTTTCGTTCTGGTTTTTGTTCTGGTTTTTGAAAATTTTTTACCGTTCCGGTATCAGTTCAAAACTGGTTCAGCCAAAAGAAATTTAAAAACTAATTTTTAATTAGATTTTATTCGAATAATTTTAGCAATAGAAATGGATTAAGCACTTAAGAAATAGTAAATCTCTAAAGGATTATAATAATCATATTAATACTTTTTGCATTATCGAGAAAATGAGACCATTGAATGCAGTAACAAATACAGTCAACTCCCTGTAGGCCAGACATGTCGGGTCCGAGAAAATCTGTCCGATCTAAAGTCCGTGCGCTGGTAAATTGAGAGGAAAAGTACGCGATCTGATTGGTTGGCAATTTAACACAAGCATTGT
>JAQIXT010001464.1:0-15590 GCA_034700445.1 Stenotaenia linearis
TTATGCACGATATTATCGGATTTTATTGTTATTTTTTATTTTAGATCGGTGAATTTATGTTAGAAGACGTTGAATCGAGGATAAAGGAAAAAGATTCGTATATTAATGAAACTGTAACGCGGATTCAGGAATTAAGCACGAATGGAGTGATAAATTCGACGCCTGTTTACGTAATTTTGTGAATTTTATTCGTAAAATCGATTTTAGTTGTTGAATTTTGTAATTACAGCCTCACGTTGTTGATTTAATGTCAACTGGGAACGGAATTGATGAGGAAATTGAGAAAAATTCGAAACCTCCATTAAAAATCGACGAAATGAGCGGGAGAATTCACAAAGAATTTTGGTTAATTCGACTAAAAGTGGAAAATCAGTCAAACAAGTGCGTTAAATTGGTTTTTGAGTATAAAAGTGATTTATTTTTGTTTTTATTTGTTTTTTAAGGATTTTAGGAGATTTTAGTGTTCAAATTACGTCGTCGGGTAAAGAAATTCAATTTACGGTGAAATTTTTTCGCGATGATTTGAAGGAAAAGGATTTAGGGTTACGGAATGTGATGTGTTTTGAAAATTACTTCTCGACCGACTCACCGACGGTAAAACAAAAGGAGAAAATCGATTTGGTGGCGGCGATTAAACTCTCGCAACCGATTTTCGAGAATTTGTGCGTCGACGTTCAAGTTTGTGTGATATTTAGTGAAATTAGCGAAGAAAATGAAAGGATTAACGCATTAAGACAGCAAATATGCGGTTCGTTGACGTATAATTTCGATTTCGGTGAACCATTAGGCGATAAAAGTAAAATTACTTATTTTTGTCAATTTATTTTATCAATTTTATTAATTTTATTTGTTTTATAGGAAGTTTTGATGTTTGGGATTTGGCCACGACCGAGAGAACTGTAACGTTAAACGTTAATGCGACCGAATCGAATTTAGAAAACATCAAAAAACTCATTTGTGATAATCTACGATTCGCTTATGACGTCATTTACGAGATTTTGTACGCGGAAAGTTATAATCATCCGTTAGCGAACGTTGGAATTCAAATCCCGTACGAAATCTCGCAAAGCGAGACCCAGATTCGTGTTTATTTCAAGTAAATTATACAAAATTATTTTTAAAAAACAAATTTTTAACGTTTTTAATCATTTAACAGCACGGAAACGGAATTAATCCTTTTCCTACATCTTATTTACTCACATCTACCGTCTGATATAATCGTAACACCAGTCACCGGTAACCTAAAGGCCTTAACGAACGTCCTCAAGACGAGTCTACAAGAAGAACTGAACATAATCCGCGAACTAATCACATCACAATCAAAATCTCAGTTTCCCAACATCGAAATCGACTTAAACTCCCAATCACCACTCGAATCCTTAAAAAAAATCCGAAATTCCTTTACAACCAGACAAAAATGGCTACAGGAGAGCAGAAACGGCCAAATCCCGCAGAAAATCTACGAAAAATTACACGAAAAACTAAAACAAATCGAAGAAACAACCGATTCACACGTAGGACTACTAAACGACATCACATTTCCATTTTGTAACAAAATTAAATAAATGAATAAAAAATTATTTTCGCTTTATATTTCTTTATTAATACGAATTTCGTACAACGTAACGACAATTTTAACGTTTCCTGTGCAACTGCAACGTATTTCTCCTCTTCCAGCACGCGAATCGCGATCCACCGTTGGTCTGTGAGTAACGATGACCCTTTCCTAATCCTCGAGACTTGCGACCGGCTGACGTTAACCCGCGCATCTCACGATGCTTGTGCACCGGTTTACAGATCCAGTGGATCTTCGGATCGCGACGGATGGCGCGGTGGAACGGATCGACCAAAATCACCTCGAAAAACTTGTAAGTCGAGTCCTCGGCGACCCAATACGAGTTCAACACACGCAATGAACCGCAACGACGACCCACACGATCCTAAATTTTAAAAAAATTGAATAAAATATTTTAAAAAATTGTTTTTTTGTGAGGAAATTGAATTTTTTTTTACTTCAGCGAGCGCCTGCAAATTTCTTTTCGGCTTCAGTTGATTGATACCGTGATTTTTCGGTTTTCCGTACGTTTGGCCTTTCGGTACGGGCTTCTTACGGCCACCACGACGAATACGGATGCGATATACGAGATAACCTGAGGATTTAACAGTTTTTGTTATTTTTTTAAATGAAATTTTGTCGAATTTTTGAATTTTTTGTGTTTACGAACCTTGTTTGGCTCTGTATCCTAATCTGCGAGCTTTATCGGGTCGACTAGGACGTGGAGCGCGGTGAAGAACGTTTAAATTGCGGTATTGCCAGCATCTTATTCTTAATAAGTACCGCATAACATCGCTTTGCTTCTTGCGGTACAACTCCTGCATGTATTTGTAGGCTCCCATCTTGTGTTCAAAATGGCTAAAAAAGTTATTCGATGTGTTATAAAAGAGGTTAGAGTCGAATGTTTAATTGATTTTAAATTAAATTCATCGATGGTGAAGATATAAATGGATTTTTTAAGATTTCCAACACGTTACTTACGTTTGCGAATGGCTGCCTTGTCTTCTCGCGCACTGATCGGAACAGGAAATTGAGAGAGAATGACGTCATCCGAATTGGAAGTTCTAAAAGCAGATCGATACTCAATCCTTTTTTTGAGAGAGGTGAAAGTTAATAAAATTTTATTATATTTAAACAATTAGATTATTAGTTAATTAATTTACTGTTATAAAAATATATTTAATTAATAATTAATTTTAATAAAACTCCCAAACACATCGGGTATCGCGCGCTCCGTATCTGTAACCGCCAAAATGGCGGCACCGACTCGACCACGGCGCGAAAACAAACGTTTATTAACGAAAAAACGAATTTCCCATCAAAACCGCTAAATAATTATCGTCATCCTTCACTTCCTAACAACCAACACCCAAAACAACACAAAAAGTAAGTAAACTCCCTTTATCAACCCCAACTCATAAAAAAACACGAAAATTATTCAAAATGTTTTTATTTCAAACATTTTAATTATGGAGATAATCTTTCATAGTTATACTATGTAACAAACAATAAAATTGGCGAACGATTCAAAATATTTCGCTGTTTTCAGTGAGGTGATCTATTACAATTAAAAAATACAAATTTACAAAGAAAAAAAAAGCAAATTTTTGATTCCTTGCTGTTAAATCACAAAAAAACTCAAATTAAAAAAAAAAAAATTTACTGACACTAAGCCGTCTCTTTGGCAAAAAAAAACAAATACATATTTAATACATAAAACAAAAGGAAAAGAAATCACTTTGTACACTTTTCTCTATACACATCTGAACCGATCGTAAAACAGACTTAAAAAGGGGAAAAATAAGAATATGGTACAGATCTGTTAGTAGTATAAACATTTTTCATGTCCGCATTCAGTTTTTGGCCTAAAAATGGCGGATGAACACTTTCTTTCCCATAAAAATATTCTGATCACTCACGGTGTAAAATCATCTTTAAAAATATGAAAATAACGTTCATCCGCCATTGCAAAATGAAAAACTAAACAAAAATTGCACAGACGATGCGCGCCGCCATCTTGCTTTACTGGCTATACGCCGCACGGAACCGGAAGTACCAAAATGGCGCACAAACATAAGTTAAATGGAAATGGCAGTGTTGAAGGTAGGTAAATGGCGGATTCCACCATTTTTTAGTCTTTTTCGGTAAAAAATAATTTTCCTCAGGCGCTTATCCTCCGTTTTTCGTTCCGCACTCGTTGCGACCTCCTCGTCGTTTGTTTTGCGTCTCGACACCTTTGGCAAATAAAGTCTTTGGGAATGTTCGATTTACGTATCTTTGCGCACGATAAGTGAATCCACGTTAGGCAATCCGAACATTCGATCATCGGGCGGCCGGCGAATGGTTTTAGGCAGTAACACGTGACTAAGTCCCACGAATCGTCGTCTAGAATCAAAAAAAAAATTTTTAAGTTTAAAAATTTGAATTTTTTAAATTTTTTTTTGAAAAAATCACTGAATTTCGACCGAGTTAACCCTGCGAGTGATTTTTTGGTTCTGAATGTACTCTGCGCATGCGCCAAGTTGTTTTTCGAGTTTCGTTTTGATCCAATTCTGCGAAAAACAAATTTTATAGAGAAAAACCTACAAAACAGTTACCAAACTCGATCCCGATACTCCATGACATAGAAATGACGTCATTTCACCGGTTTTTTTTCTCGGTAATTTAAACTAGCCAATCAGATCGCTCATTGGTCGGAAATCCAAAATGGCGCTTTGGTAGAGAGAAAATCCGAGAAATCGCTCGTTCAAACATGAATTTCCCCCGCTAAATCTATTAATTTGATTGAAATTAAATGTAAAATGTACCTAATCGATTATAGTCTAACATATGGCTGTCAGCTGGAATCAGAATGGACAGAATTTCAGAAAAAAACACTTTTTTTCGTTTCTTTTAGTGTTACCTGACTCGTCCGGCGGTTTTCTGTCTTCTATGGACGTGATTGAACTCGCCGTGCTTTCTGACTGATGACTTTCCGTCCCACTTCCTGCACTGTCGAGTGGACTTCCACTGTTTTTCGTACGTAATTCCTGAAAAATTAAAAATATTTTTCAATTTTTTGAATTTCGTTTTAGTTTTGCTGCGAGATTGTAATGGCGGGTGACAAGTGGTCGTTAAATGTAAGTTTTTCGTGTTTTTTTGGAAATTTAAATTGATTTTTGTATTTTTTAGGATTTGGTGACAATTTTTGTGGTTTTTGGTGAAAGATTTGTTCTACCTCCTGTTTTTGAGCGTCGTAGTTCTCATATTCCAAGATGAAGTTGCAAAAAGTGATAAAATCTTCGGCTGTCCTTCGTTTCTTCGGTGATGGTGAATAACACTGTGAAAATACGAAAAAAAATTGTTAATTTTGTGTTTTTTAAACTTTTTTTAGATCAAAGAAATGAAAATATGTACAAATTTCTGAGAAATTCAACGGAAATTATTAAAAATTCACTAATTTTAACCAAAAACAGGTAAATTTCGAGATTTATCCTCATTTTAATCGTAAAAAACCGAAATAAACTCATTTTAACCATTCTCAGGAAGGAAAAATTCAATTTCATTACAAAATCTCACAAAAAAACGCAAAAATCGTACAATTTTACTCAGAAAAAGGTAAATAAACTCGATATTTAACAATAACAAACCCTAATACCCAACTTAAAACCATTTCAGACACAAAAAACGTAAAAAATCAACAAATTTCAACAAAAAAACCCTACAAATTTCACCCCAAAACAGGTAAATTCGCAACTTTTCTCACAACCAGCCTTTACAAAACCCCTAAAATTTTTCATTTTTTCCACACAAAAAAAACAACAAATTAAAAAAACCTCAACCAAAAATCAAAAAAAAAAAAAAAAAACCGATTGCGTAATCCGCCGACATCACCAACAAACCCACTCACACCACCCACAACCCACCGAACACCCACACGACCAAAAACCAACACCCACCCGATTTACCCCCTCAAACAAAACCCCACCATTTTAAACGCAGAAAAACAACAACAGCCATCATTTGACGACGCCAACTTTTATTATGGCCGCCAACGCGACTATCTCGCATCTTCCCGCACTGTTCCCGCACCAAAAACAACCCAAACCCCACACAAACAAACACAAAACAACCCCCACACACCCGATAAACCCCACCAAACACAAAAAACGGGTGGAAAACACCAAAAACGACGCAAAAACACGAATTTACTGCGCACGTCATTCACTCACCTCATTTTCGTCCTCGCTTTTCATGAGGAAAGACGAATTTATCGCTTTCGGTGCTGTGAATTAGAAAAAAATACAATTAGTATTAGTAAAATACATGGATTTAACAAACTTGGAGGATGGAATGCGGGGAATTAATGTCATCAACTTCGAACACATTTTTGCTGGCTTTCTATGGTGGAAGTGGTTCGACCACTTTGCACGCTGTTTTCCTCTCGATTTTCACTTAACAAGCCGTTAAACGAGTCGGAATAGCGTGCGGGAGGTGGGATTTGGTGGGAATTACTGGGAAAACGTGGTTTTGCGGTGTAAAAATGGGGGAAAATGGGTTTTTTGTGACGACTTGCGGTTCGCGAAGCTGTTGCGCCCGAATCGGCTTTTACCTTTAAAGACACCGTCCGTCATTGGATTCCGGGTCGGAAAATGGCGATCGGACGATTGTTTGGTGGAGTTTTGGTGCGGTGGATCGGTTTAAATGCCGCGATAGCAGTGCGAATAACTGCGGTATTCAACAAGCAGTCATAAACGACGAACGAAACACGATATTCAACGTTTTCTACCCACAAGGCTTTGCGCGGGTCATGACCTCGGTTTGATTTATTTGAAAAAAGAAGGGAGGTGTATAGGTGTAACGGGTTTTTCTAATTTTTTCATTTTTCTTCTTTAGTTTTGTGTTTTAGTTGTGTTTTTTTGGTCGATTTATCGAAAATAATGGGGGATTGGTCGTGAGATTAAATTTTTCGAATGTTTACGAAATAGCTGATATACCGTTTCTAGTTCAGTTTTGTGTTAGATCTGACGAAATGTGACGTCATGTCGGTCCAAAAGTGTGATTGCAATTGACAAATATGGCGAATTTGTAGTGAATTGCAGGATTATGTTACCGGAGATAACAGTACGTAATAAAATATTAATTTCACGCATTTTTGTGTCTTTTTTAAAATAATTCACTCACTTAGTAACGAATTATTCATTTTAATTCACTTAAATTACAAAAACGAACGGAATTGAACAGAAAATGAGTAATATTTTAATCTAACTACAAAAATATGGAGAAAATTCACTCGTAAGCGAGTCTGAATCTCCTTTCTTGGTCTTTACGTCGAACTTCATACAACTGCGAAACTTCTTCCAACTTTCTCTGCACCAAATTCGTATTTTGCTCGATCCACTGCAACGAATCCATGTGAGCGTTCAGGATTTTCCCGACTTGATAAACCTAAAAACGAGAAAAATTTAGAAAAAAAATCAACAAAAAGGTACGTAAAACTCACCGGATCCGTATTATCCTGGTTATTATTCGATGCGTTCACGTGATCGATGATTTCTTTCAAATCTTCGGCCATTCGTTTCATTTGCGAGTCGATATTTTCGGCCAATTCGTAGCTGAAATTTGAATTTTCGTTATAAACTGGTGGGGGATGTGGTTAAAGGGTTGATTTACGTGTGTTCTCGTTCCAAGTCTGCGTGTTGTTGGACTGATAAAGTCGGTGTTTGGTCTACTTGTTGTTCTAAAGGAACGAGAAGGTCTTCTAGTTCTTTTTGTTGTGCGAGGATGAAGTCGATTTCGTGTTCAAGGTGTTGTTGGTCCAGTTTTACGCGTTCTAGGGAGTCGTTTAGATGCGTGATCTGGAATTAAGAGATTTTTAAGGATTTTTGGTTAATATTTTTGTTTTTGTTGGAGTTTCGGTTGATTTTTAGTGATTTTGATGGAATTTCTGTTTAATTTTTGGCCGGTTTTATTTAAATTTTGATGGTTTTTGAAATGTCTATGGGATTTAGTAAAATCGATGCAAATTCTTTGAACTATGAAATTTAATGAAATTGAAGAAAATTAATTAAACTGTTGATAAATTCATTGAATGTTTACTACGTTTTATGAACATTTTAATAAATTTTGATCAGTTTTACTAATTCCATCGACATTTTGATCAACTACTTAGAATTTCAGCAATGTTTCGATGAATTTTGACTAATTTCACTAAATTTAATCGATATTTCGATCAATTGTACTAAATTTCTTGGATATTTTAAAAAATTTTGATTAATTTCACCAAAATTTAATCGATATTTCAATCTATTTCACCAAAATCAATCGAAATTTTAATGATTTTTCAATAAATTCTAATTAATTTTACTAAATTTCAACACTATGACGATCAATTTCACGAAATTTCATCAATATTTCATTTCTCTAAATTCCATTGCTATTTCATTGAATTTTGATGTAGTTTACAAAATTTTATCTTTTTTCAAAATGAATTTCGATTAATTCCATTAAATTTCATCGATATTTCGATAAATTTGGATCAAATTTACTAAATTTTGTCTATATTCCGATCAAGCTTACTAATTTACATATATTTCAATCAATTTCATTGAATTTCATCAATATTCAATCAAATTCTCTAAATCCCATCGATATTTCAATGAATTTTAATTAATTTCATCGATATTTCAATCAATTTCACAAACTTTCATTGATATTTCAATCAATTTTGATCAATTTCACTAAATTCCATCTACATTCCAACAAATTCCAAACCAAACCTAAAAAAAAAAAAAAAAAAAATTAATAAAACACCAAAAACTCATTTACTTTTTCCCCATTCTTAATCAACATCCGATCCCACGCATTCACTTGCGTCGCCTGATTCAAATAAATCTTCTCCTGCTCCTCCAACTCCATCGTCCACTTGTTGATCGTCTCCTCCAACTGCCTGAAGTTCATCCCGCTCGCTGACGTCACCGTACTCGCCACCGTCGTCGTCGCACTTATCGGCGCCGACGTCGCCAGCCCCGTCACGCTCGCCGTCGTCGCCCCGACGCCGCTCGAGGAACTTCCGGTCAACGAAAAGCCGATGGTCGGCGCGCTGGACATCGTCGATGTCGTGCTGCCGATCCCAGAAGCCATTGTGGGCGTCGTGTCGCTGGTTGTGCTCGTTGTTGTTGTTTTCGGGAGAGTTGGGAACGAGATTGCGCCGAATCCTGTGACTAAAGGGGTAAAAAGAATGAAGATTAGTTGTGTTTTAATTTGTGATGAATTTATGGGTTGAGGATGGAGTTGTGATGCATTGTGGGAGATGTTTGATGGTTTGGTTTTGACATTTTTCAAGGTTTTGATGATTTTTAGTTGTTTTTGTTCATTTTATTTCAAGTTTATTTTTTCTAAATTTTTAGCGGTTTTTGTTCATTTTATGGAGATTTTAGCAGATTATGTTCATTTATCGTGGGTATTTTGCAGATTATAACAGATTCTGTTTATTTTTTTGTAAATTTTGTAAATTTTCTGTATTTTTCTGTATTTTCCTGTATTTTCCAGTCTGCATAAATTTTTTTATCTTTTTCTACATTTTTGTCACAAAAAAAAAGCAGAAAAATGAGATTTTTAGTAAAAATTTCCTCAATTTTTCTAATTTTTTTCTAAAATGTCTTAAATTTTTCTAAAATTCCTTAAAATTTTTCTAAATTTCTTCACATTTTTCTAAAATTCCTTAAAATTTCCTAAAAATTCACATTCCTCAAATACCTCAAACTCATCACATCACAACTCCTTCCTCCCACCAAACTCACTCGGTGCCGTCGTCGTAACCACAGCCGTACTCACAGGCGCCGCCACCGCAATCCCACCACCAACCGCCGCACTCGTAATCGGCGCACTCGTAGTCACCGCCCCACCCAACTTAATCCCTCCACCCAACCCGGCAAAACCGCTCGCCGACAGCGACAAACCGGCCGCCGGCGCCGAAACGCTCGTAATCGGCGGCCCAAACTGATAACTCGGCGCAGGCGCAGTGCTACTCTGCCCAAAAGCCGACGTCGTCGTCGTCGGAGGGGTCGGTACGGCCCTCACGACCAAATTCTGTCCAAAAATAGGCGTTCCGGTCGCCGTTCCCTCGCTCGCGATCAAGTTCTGTCCAAAAATCGACCCGGTCGCGACCGGTTGAGCCGGACTCGCCCCAAAACTCGTCGTGTTATTCATCACGGGAGTCCCGAACGTCGCCGCTTGCGACGTCGCAGCGACACCGCCGAGACCTGGCTGCGACGTCGCAGCGACGTTGCCGAAACTCTGCCCGGGGGCCCCAAAACTCGGTTGCGTCAACCCCCCGAACGACAGGGTGCTCGCGGGGTTCGTGGCACCGAAACCAGAAGTCGGGGTCGCCTTGAATCCCGTCGTGCCTTGCGGGGTCATCGAACCGAAAGTAGAAGTCGTCGCGGGGGCCGTGACGTTCGGCACCCCGAAGATGGACGTCTCGGACTGCGGCGTCGACATCATGGAACTCGCACTTCCGGTCTTGAAAAGCGAACTTCCGGTCAGCTGATTGGCCGCCGATCCGCCGATCCCGCCAAACGAGAGACCGGCCGCGGTCGCTGTGGGTGCGGCGGTCGTCGTAGCCGCCGGTCCGCCGAAGATGAACCCGCCGCCCGTCGACGCTGCCACCGGAGCGGGTGATCCGAACGCCGGCGTCGATACGGGGAAGCCGGCGAAGCTCGTCGGCGTCCCGAAGCCTAAAACCGGGGTCACAGTAGCCGGGGTCGCCGGAGTGGTACTGAAAACCGATCCGCCCCTATTTTTTGAATATTTTTCCGTTAAAATGGTGAAATTTAGAAAAATTTAAATAAAATTTGTGTCTAAAATTTACCCGAAATTGAGACCGGTCGCGAACGGCGTCGTTTGCTGCCCGCTGAAGGCTGTTGTTTGTGCGGGCGGGGAAGCAAACGTTTGCTGCGTCGGTTGTCCGCCGAATCCGTACGTTGACGTTGATTGCGAAGGGTTTGCGAATGAAAATGTGGATTGAGTCGTTTGTGCGGGTTTTCCAAACGTCGCTGCGGAGCCGAAAGCGAATCCTGTAACTGAAATAAAATTTTTTTTGAATTTTTTGAATTCTGTCGCTGGATTTTGTGTATTTTTGAGTGGTTTTTACCCGGACCGCTCGTCGCTGGGTTCGTTCCGAATAAACTCGGTGTTTGTGTCGTGACTGGGGTTTGTCCGAAAGCGAATCCACCACCGCTGGTGTTTCCAAATGGTCCCGACATCGTTAAATTTGATGTTTTATACGCTGGTTTCTACTACTTCTTTCCCTCGTATAAATGGCGTCGTAAAACGCGCGCTCTTGCGGTGAGAATTGTAAAGATTTACTAAAAGCAGAGCGAAACTGTGGGTTAAAGTGAGGTATCGGTCTGTGTTTAGATAAGTTATAATTTTAGAGGTTTAGCAAGTTTTAGCAGTTTTCAGAGTACTGAGGAATAATGTGAGTCAAACACGTTTTATCATACATATTTATATAATTTTTTTCGTTTTTCTTTTTTCGTACGTCAAAGATTACAGACAAAAAATAAAAAAAATAAAATAAAAGCGAAAAGTTGACAAAAATAATCATTCATCACAACTTTTAAGACTTTTTTAGTCCTTTCGAATAACAATCACTACATAGCACCATACAATACATTTGTCAAAACAAAAAAAAATCATTAATTTCGTGCTTTTTAACTACTTCTCCCGATTTCTCTCTATCACATCATTCGGCACCGTCCTCTCCATAGCCAAAGCCAATTACATACTACGCTGTAGTAAAAATAGAAATCCCAATACAAAAATCTTGATTTAACTTTCCATTTTTTTAAAGTTTTTAATTAAAATTTTTTAATTAAAAAACGCAAAAGGTTGAAAATTAAATGAATCCATCAACCTTTCGAATTTCCCGCCATTATTATTTGAAATCGACAAAAAAAAAGTCGAAAAATCGCATCACGATTGTTTGCAAGTGCTCAATTTTCGCACGTTCATGCAACTCGTTGATTTTTTTTCCTTCTTCTCGACGGTCGGAGACGTTTTTTCACGTTCGGTCGTGTTGTTTGCGTTGGCATCCAACAGCAATTGTTCTAAAATCAAAACAAAATTGAAAATAAACAACAAAAAATTCATTTTATTGAATAAAAAAAAAGTGAAGAATTGAAAAAATTGATAAATTAAGCGAAACAAAGAAGTGAAAGATCTTCTTCTAACCATTCAACTGACGTTCTGTGATGAATTCTTCGCTGTCTTCGTAAAAACCGTAATGAAGGTTATCCAAGTAAGGAATCACAGACATGCTTCTGTATTCGTCGCCGCTTGGACTCGGAGGAATCGAAACGTATTCCAGGTTCTTCGAGTGTTTTTTCTTGACCCAACTAAAAAAAAAAAATCAAACTTTTTAACCCTTTGGGTATTAAATTTTTTTCTAATATTTACTCGTGATGCCGCACTTGCTGCAGCGTAAACCTATTCTTTGACTCCTTTTCTAGCATTCCTGTATTAAAAAGTAATGAAATTAGGCCTAAAAATTGAAAATTTAAACGCAAACCTTTTAGTAAACTCTCTAACAACGCGTCAATGTCCTCTGGTATACTGAATTCACCTCTCCCAATGTTTTCGAACAATTTAAAAATGCTTTCACCTTCAAAAGGGTACTTTCCTGTAGTTATATTATACCTAAAATTCAAAGAAATCACAAAAATTCATTAAAAACATCGTTATTCGAACTCTACCTCAAGACCAGCACTACAACATAAAAAATCCCTAACAATATACCAATACATCAATCGGTGTATTCAAAGTATAAAAGGCGTCTACTGTACTTTTAAACTTTGAACGCCCATATTGTTTTTCCCAGTTTTCCATACCCACAGACCGACACCTCATTCTTTTTTGTCTCAAACCAATTTACGCTTAATAATTTCCTCATTAACCTCTATTTGCTCTTTCCTCATTAACTACGACACTTTTAATCATCTTAACCTCATTTTTTCGTCTAATAATTAAATCATTCACGATTTTAAAAAAAGTCTACGCACAGAGTGACGCCCGACGACCAAACGTCGATCTTAAAACCTGAGAAAGAATACAAGCCATTGGCGATTTCCGGTGCTTGGAAAGCGGGAGAACCCTGACTAGTTTGACAAGTGTCATCTTCGGCAAAGTGATCTAATGCCTGCGAGTTGAGATGAAAAGAGAAAAAAATGTTATAAGTAATATTTTCGCGTCAATTTAATATTTACTCGCACGGGCACCTCAGCAACTCCTAAATCGGATATTTTAAGAGTTCCATCCGTTGTGAGTAACAAATTACCAGGTTTTATATCTTTGTGAATAATTCCCTGACTGTGCAAATATTCCAAACCGTCGATTAATTGGCAAAAATATCTGAAAAATGAAAAAATGTGTTATTTTATAAAATTCACTTAAAACGAGAAAATGAGTACGAAAATATCAAAATTTACGTAAATGTACACAAAAATGTAAAAAATGTTTGATTTTTACATTTAATTTTGAATGAAATGTTCAAAAACGTTTAATTTTGTGTATAAATTTGCATTAAAAATATGAAAGTTTCACAAATTTGTGAAGTTTGAAATAAATTTTTAGAAATTAAGATATGAAATTGCAAAATTTAGACGCAAAAATGCATAAAATCGCCTAAAAATGCTTAAATGACTATAAATTTGCATAAAAACGTAAAAATTAACAAAAAATTGAAAAAATCAGTCAAACACGCAAAAAACACAAAATTTTAACATAAAAATGCATAAAAATGTCTAAAAATTTCTGATTTGTTTGTTTAGTGCAACAATTACACACAAACTGCCTAAACATAAAAAAATCCTTAAAATCAACAAAAAATCCTTAAAATTTAGACACAAAAACGCACAAAATAGTAAAAATCAGCCACGAAAACGTAATAAATCGTAAAATTTACACTAAAAAATCCAAAACCTCACAAAACTTTTAAAAACCAAACCAAAACATCGGAATACCAACCCATGCGCTTGCCATATCGGAAACTTCTTACTCGGCGTGCTCTCCAACAAATCCTGCAACCCGCCGACACAATACTCCATAACTATATATAATTTCTGTTTCTCTTCATTCGTCATCACATTCACCAACTGAATCACATTTTTGTGATCGAGCCTCTTCAAAAGCCGAATTTCCCTAGAAAAACAACAAAAAACATTTAAAAATCGTCAAAAATCAACAACAAAAAATCAAAAAATCATCAAAAATCAATAAAATATTAACAAAAATCATCAAAAATCGTCCAAAAACAACAAAATTTTTAAAAAAACCAAAAAATCAACAAAAAAGCCAAAAAAACCATCAAAAAATCAACAGAATTAATCATAAAACCTCTGAACATTTTGTTCTCCGTTCGGTATCCGCCTTAATTTCCTTTTTTTACATATTTTAACGGCTAATCTTCGCAACGTCTCGGAATCGAGAACTTCTTTCACTTTCCCGTACGATCCTTCGCCGAGTAAATCGCCCATCAAATATCGGCCGATCATTTTCGCTTTTTTCCGTCTCGGCTGATAAATCACTTGATCAGACTCGACTTGGTAGAATTTGATGGGCTCCTCTTCGTCGTCCATGGCCAGGTCGAAGCAATTGACATGATTTAACGCCTCAGTAAAATACTCGCCGTCTGTCTTTTTGTGCAGTTCACCGCCCGGCGCCAAGTCCGATTCGCCCATTTCATCACTAACACACAAAAGTTCCTCGCAAGGCATCAAGAAGAATCGTCGCCATCACACTGACCAGCCATTTTGAAAGGTTCTCGCCAGAGCGAGACTCCTGCGCTGAGTTTTGCTAAAAACTGGTCGACTTCTTTCCGTTTTTTAATTAATATCTCAAATAATTGTATGTTCTATGGATTTTAGTTGGATTTTAGTGTTTTATTTTTATTTTTAAATAAAAAATACGTTTTCACTGTTTTTAAAGTCAAGAGTCGGTCTGGTTTTATCCAGTTATGAGATTCCTACGCGAGTTTTATTAAAAATTGTCCGATTCCTTTTTGGGTTTAAAAAAAATTAATTCTTATTTAATTAGTATCATAAATTACTGTATATTTTATGATATTTATTTGGATATTTATGATTAATTTGTATTTTTAATGAAATTATGATTTTTTAAGTACGGAGTCGTTCAGATTTTATCCAATTACGGTTTACATGTCAACGACCTTCGAATTATCGATTCTTTTCGTGTTTTTTGCTGGAATTTTATCAAATTATGATATAATTAATCGCTTAAAAAATTCATGAAATCACCGAGTCATCGTATTATGAGGTAAACAATTTTTATTTTGCATCGATACAATAAAAATTCGATATAATATTCGCTAAAGTCTAGAAAACTTAAAAATCTAAGTACGAACGAAGCGAGTTAAAAATGAGTTAAGTAACTTTGGTTTTTGATTCACAGTTTCCATGCTTGTCGCATCATTAAGTCGAAGTACGAGTCGAGATCGCACGAGGCACTCACACCCGTGTAGTAATCGAAGAATTCGTCTTTCGTGACCTGAGAAAATAAAAAAATCGAATTGAAATACTAAAAATAGAGAAAATGTTGAAAGAATGAATAGGAAATGAGAAAAATCGAATTTGATGATTAATAATGAATGAAAAGTGGAAAGATGTAATCAAAAGGTTGAGAAATGGAATTGCGTTGTGAATTTTTTGCATTTCGATCAATTGTTTGATTTTTTTCCATCAAAATTTTTTTTTTTCCATCATTTCTTTTTTTCTTTAAAACTTTGAATTTTTTTCATCAAGTTTTGTTTTTTTCTTCAAAATTTTGAACGTTTTTAATCAAAATTTCGAATTTTTCTTTTCAAAATTAGATTTTCATCAACATTTTAAAATTTTTAATCAACATTTCAGATTGTTCATCAAAATTTGTGATTTTTCGAAATAAATTTCAGATTGTTCATCAAAATTTGTGATTTTTCGAAATAAATTTCAGATTGTTCATCAAAATTTGTGATTTTTCGAAATAAATTTCAGATTTT
>JAQIXT010001465.1:0-15565 GCA_034700445.1 Stenotaenia linearis
ACACACGGCATTCGAAAACAAAAGTTACACTTAAATACACTAAACACACAACTGAACATGTGCAAACAGTTTTCGAAAGCAGCGACTGGTATAAGGCTTTTGACAGGTCTAGTCAGGGTGAAGAAAGTGTTACAACATCCAAAGAAGGAAGGAGAGAGAATAGAAAAGCTCTTATTCCTTGAGTGACTTAAACTACACTAATTTATTCAACAGAATGTCTTTACCACATCACCTTTGTTAGAACACCCAACAAAGGTGACTCACAGCACACAGAATAGTTTTACGTGCCCAGAGGAACCATTCAAACTCTGCATTCCCCAGAATTAATTTCTGGGTATGCTACTGTACAGATGCATCTACCGATCTTTCTTCATGTCAACGTCAATGGCAAAACAAGCAGCTCACATTTGCAATTGGTCTATGCCCTGACCTGCTCTTGGACTCTGCATTCAATCTCCGAAATCCCTTATGCATTGTTTTATATAATTAGATATGTAAAGGTGCATATTTAAGAGAATTTTGCTGTAACCAAACTTATAAACTCAGTATGAAGAATAAAAATTTGCTTCATGGCAATAATTTGAGACAATAGAAATTTAAAATTGTTCTGCTTCAGCTCTCTTGGGTGCTCCAACTCAAATTAACTTTTAATTAAATAAGAAAAGTGCATGTTTTTATGTACTAAATATTTTAACAAATTAAATATCATCAACTTTGTGACATAGTAAATATCACTTTTTGTTTCATTAGTTGTTCCTGATTCCGTTCGAATGATTTGACTTTGTGAATAGATTTTAGACATGTTTATACATTTGGTTTTGTCTTTTGACAGGTTGCGTATGACCTTAGTAGTTGCTCGCGACCAAAAGTGTTATCGCTCTCTCCACTGTCGCGTTAATGCACGAGATCTGTATAATCATGATACATCACAATTATCCCGGTTTGTCACACCGACACTGCAGCAATGCTCATTAAAACTTCTTGAGAGTAGTTTTATTTGCTCCACAGCTGTAGACTGCTATTAAATTAGCGTAGTTTGCTTTACTCTAGTTACATTGATTTAAAACTTAAAGAGAGGATGCCCAACTGCATTCGGGCCGAGGGAATAAAGTTGCAAATCAAAACTCAGATTTATAATTAACATCAAATTTGCAGGTTATAAAATATAAATTGCACTTTCAGCTAAATCCAAACGAGTGCCATTTCCAATCTGCTGCCTGTCACTCTGATGTTGTGACTCGTTGAATGTGTAATATTTGGCTTAAAAAGGTCTGCATAATTAAATTACAAGGTTCACTGGACAATTAACTTCTTTTAAAATCAGTTTAGCATGGCAAAGCAAAATGCCATCCAGGTCATCGCTCAGATTTTCGGTGCATTCTATCAAATGTTGACCTTTGTCATTAGAAAACTTTGTGGAAGTGTCATTCAGGATGGAGATAGATCATTGATGTTAATCTTGTTAATACACCTATGTGATTAATCACTCACGGCTTTAAAGAATCAGATTGTGCTTGTTTTCACTCTGCTGATAATTCATTCATGATAAATGACACCTGCCAATATCAATAATAAATCAAAGCCAGACCTAATTTGAGCAATAAATTTTGATGTGTATTTCTGACATGCTCTGTACAGTTTCCTGCCAAGTTCTGACTGCTTATTTAATGTGGTGATGTGTGAGGTTTCCTGTAAGGATGAATTGGTCTTGTTAACATCAAGTAAAAGTTATCAGTACCAAGTTGGCAGTCAGTTTATTTTCTACGGAGATACATTTGACGTGAAATACTGTACTTGACAGATACTACCTACTGTTTTACTCTAATGATTATAGGGAGACAAATCCAACTCACTACCTCCATGTGGTTCTCCCTGATTCCTTCGCTCTGCGTGACAGCCTTGACTGCAATCCCAATCATACAAGTAATGTTGACGGGAAAGCGAATCCAACTCTATCTTCTTGTGGTTCCCCTTTTACTTCACCTTGCATGATGCTAAATGAGAGCTTTGGCATCTCGGCTCATGATTTTCCTTTCTTTCTTTCTGCTTTCAAGCTAAATGGCTTTCTTTTCCATTTTCTTCTGGTTGTTTGTTTTGTTGAATGTTCCTGATTCCATTGGGAGGAGCAGATTTATGTTGAAGTTTAGGATTTACTGTATTGGAATTTGTGTAAATATTTAGATATGTCTTGTTTTGAACTGTTAGCTCTTGACAGTTACATATGGTCATAGCCACCTGTGACTTTAAGCAGTATCTTTCCTCTTCATCTTTCTAGTAATGCTGAGCAAGACCTTTGGAAGGCTCTGATTGTATTACTATCAGTATTTCAGCTATGATTTTTTCTTCTGCTCTTGTTGGTTTCAATAATGTAATGACTTTCTTGTTGACTGACATAGGATCCTGGCACATTGGTTTTATTACATCTTGATGTATTTTTGCTCTTGGTTTTTGTTTCTCTGGTTGTTCTTAATTCCAGTCAGAGGCTTTGGATTGCAATCTAATTGCTATAATATTTTTTATTCTGTACGTAATCTTTAGTTTTGATATTGCAACAGGTTATACATGGCTTAGTAGCTATTGGCAACACTAAAAAAGACATGTTTCTCCCAACTGCGACACATTCTCATCTTTTAAGTAAACAAAGCAATATATACAGTCGGACCCGCTTATAGCGTCAATCAACGGACCAGGCTTAAATTGACGCTATAAGCGGGTTGACGCTACAAGCGAATCCGCTTACAGCGTCAAAGTGTTGGCCAAACCGCACCAAACGTGACGCTATAAGCGGGTTGACGCTATAACAGAGGTCGCTACTGGCGGGTACGACTGTACTTCTCTTCCACACTCCAATCTCCTTTGCTACTAGCCATATTGAATAAAATGTAAAACAACCCTGCTAAAAAAGTCTACAGATTATCTGTAGATTTTTCTAAAGGTTTTTGGCTTGTTTTTAAAGATTTTCTACGATTTTCTACAGTTTTCCTTCAAAAACACTTCAAAAACTCTTTAGTAACATCAATAATCTACAGATTATCTACAGTTTTTTTTGTCAATCTACAGATTTTTCAAAGAGAACTATAGAAAATCTTTAGATTGCCCAAAAAACTGTAGATAATCTGTAGATTATTGATGTTTCTAAAGAGTTTTTGAAGTGTTTTTGAAGGAAAACTGTAGAAAATCTTTAAAACCAGCCAAAAACCTTTAGAAAAATCTACAGATAATCTGTAGACTTTTATAGCAGGGAAGAACTTTAAATAATATTCATTCACATTACAAATAATATATGCCTCTATAAAGTCATTACCAACCACTCATAAAAGCCAAGTGTTTACATGTCCAATATACAGTAGAACACAATTAAATCACTCGAAGCATTCTTCGCACGTACTCTGGGTAATTATAACAGTAAAACCTGCAGATATTTACTATATAAGCTTACCATTATTACATTCTGCTACATGACACTACTATTAAATCCCATACTCTTAATGGTTTTTAAAGTAAACTATCAAACAACAGTCTGGATATTGTCACAATATCCCTAGGACTAAATTGACTGCCCTTGTCAGTTTTTGATAGCAACTATTTGATATATTAAAATTCCTTTACAGATAATTGCAAGCCCAGAACCACCATTAATCAACTACTATCAACTCATGGAGTTCACATACCTGCAAGCACTTGCTTTATTGATCCTCCAAATAATTTTACTAAGCAAATGTAAAACTGATGGCAGCAAAGATTTCACAGATTTCTCAAATGCTAATTGAATAACAACACTCCCAAGGGTTTCTAGCAATTTCTGTGGTTTATCAAACCCTTCCTACCAAGTGCACAGCGGTTTCTATCAACTCAACCACAGGCAATGTATTACTTCTCTATGACTTCTACCAACAACTCTAGCACACATTTAACTTTTATACTTCACAGATGCAGGTCTCTCCTGCTATACTTCATTATTTATTACTGTCAGCCTTATTAGACATGTAAATCTACTCCCAGCAGCACTCCCTCAAGTACTTAGTACACTTCGGCTTACTTTACAAACCCTTCATCATTGAAAAGAAACCTCTGGAGAATTTGCATTGAAATCTAGCTCCAGTTTTGGATCATTTAAGTTAATCTTCCTAGCCCACCTTTTTTCCCAAGATATTATATGCAAACTGAATTTATTGATTGTTTCTTTTAAGCAAATCCTTACTTATAAGCCTACTTTATACCTTAAAGCATTTGGGTTGCCAGACTTCAAGATGATTCAGTGTTTCTTTATTTAAGCAGAAGATGCCAACCTTCTTGTAAATCACATGAACTCAAGTAGTTTGTGTCTCTTTGCATTTGCAAGACACAAAGCTGAGAGAGAATTGTCCACAAAGTGACAAATGCACTGACTTTGTATTCAAGGCTCAGGTTGAATTAAATTAATCATGAACTCCAAAGCTCTTAATCCACAAATGAATTTTTCAGTTACATGGCACTGCAACATCCTGTCCTTAATATATTACTGTTCTCCACTTACTGGAGTATTAAGAGATGTTAAGCACTGTCATGGTTGTTAATGGCTTATTCAAGTTTAAGAATGAGAAATGCACTTTTTGTTCCATTTTGCTCCACACTTTCTTCTTTAAATCCTCTGGCTTTGGAGAATTTTGTACCACAAGCAGTGGCAATTAACATTCAACTTTACGCGAACAATTAACCGTAGAAGAAATTTTCCTTTTCACTAAATTTGACAGTAAAACAAAACAAATAATAACATTGGTCTTATCTTAATCACATTGGAATGGGTGTGTATACATTCTTCTAGCCCCCTGGTGTTACAGTGTGAAAGTAAAGAACAAAATACTTAATTTCCAGCAGTGAAATCCTTTTGAAAAGTTTTATTAAACCAATTTCCTAACACATTTGTGCTAAACAAGTTGCTCACAATTCAATTTCCTGCAGTAAGCAGGAAATGAAATGTTTCACTCAACAAAACCAGTTTGGAAATTTACTATTTCTGTCGTTATACGTGTAGAACTTTCACGAACCGTTGGTTCGCTGACGGATTTCACGGTTAATCAATACTGACATTCCTCTCCAGACCATTAATTCAAAACGTGATCGACGATCCAAGTGTCAATGCCAAATCCCATTTGTGGTGTCACCATTGACAGTTGACGTCTGTATTTCACCCTTGCTAATCTCAGAGTTCACAAAATGATACCATTTCTTATCGAGGAATCCCGGTTTCTATCATCGTTTATGACAGTGGAACAACTCCGATTTACTCGGGATTTAAGACATTCTAAAATGCTAAGATTTATAAGCATGAAGTTAGTTTCTTCAATGAAGAGTTTTGGACTGTTAAGTTTCTGTCTTGTGACAGGTCATGTATGGCCTTAGTAGCTGCCGGTGACCTAAATCAATACTGTCTTCAATGAAGAATGAAATTTGGTGACACCTGTTGACACAGGTCCTCTGGTTGTCCACAAAATATCCAGAAAACATCCAAATCCAATAAATGAAATTCCACAAGATATCTTAGAATAAAGCAATCAACCTCTATCCGAAGAAGCTCGTTATCCAATAAAGGATTAAATGCATTAAGATTTGATCTAACCAGCAAAAGCTATCAATTCAACAAGCATGCTATCTTCTCTCCAGACTCCTGAATCTTCAGCTCTTGAACCTCAACAATTAATTGGACATCCTCTAGATATCTACAATACATCCATCATAGGGCGTGTCAAAAAGAGACTTTCTTAGGATGTTCTAAGAACATCTGATGGATTTCCAATACACATTATGGGAATGGTCTGTGCTAAAAGAGGAGGGTTAGTGTCACAATTCTTCTTTTTGTTTCAGCCATGACCCTTCTTCTCTTCTGCCTGGCTTTCTTTCTTTTGTTCCTGGTTCTTGTCTCAAGAAGGCTGAATTCCATAAAAACAAAAACTTTGTTTGCAACTTCTTAAGTAGCTTCCAAATGCATAGTAAATGGAAAACTTTCCTAAACCTAAGCTTGTATATATCTTTCAGCAAGAAACATATTTACTTATCTCATTTTTAATATAGAAGTAAAAAGCTTCACGACATCTGTTGTATATGTTTCTCTAAGAGCGTCTTTATTCTCCAGAGAACAAAGGTCTTGGTAAATTTTTAACAGATCTTAGTTCCATGCTTTTCATCTGATGGAGTCAAAGACCTTTTAGTTAAAGTTGAAGGAGAACTGGAAGGATCATTTAAGGCTGAAAGTAGGACAACATCTGATCTGCATTAAACCGTTAACTTTCAGTCTTGATTAATGAAAACATTCTTGCCAAATGGTGTCACAGTAATTCATCCTAAACCTTTGTATCATCAATAATACACATGGTCTTTAACAATTCAAGGCCCAGCTCCTTTTTCCTTTATCTCACTTCTTGTCTTTACACTTAACCACATTGCTGAAACTCTTCGATTTAGTTTTCGGCTTCTGCCACATACTTGTGCACTAATCTTTACTCGACCCACAAGTCCAAGCCAGCTCTGGGGAGTGCTGTAGATTATTGTATTTAGCTGTGAGGTTTGGCAAGTTTGCCCACTTGCAAGCATTAGAGTAAATGAAGAGTAAACAGATGAAGGCTAACAAGAAAGCAGGCAGTCGTACTTGCATGTCCAATTACAAACACCTGGTGTTGCCACCCTGGTCACCACATTGGTGTTGCAGAAATGTACCACAAATTCTAAAGGTTTCTATTGTTTTTATATCTTCTATAGAATTTATGGATGATGTATAATCCTATATTTATCCTCCTGAAAGATTTTACTACAAGTTTATCCTGGGCATGTCGGTAATGAGTGACATTCCTTTGAAGAGAAATTAAAGCCGTGCATCACGTTTAACTTCTTCTAAGTGGCAGAATCTCCTGGAGAACTTTGTGCTTGCATCATGCTTAGCCTTAGAGGCTGTAAAGATGGTTGCAAAGGTGGTTATATCTTCCTACAGGCTGTAAAAATTCTCACTGTTGCAATGAGGATAGTATATAAGTGAAAGAATTTTCCCATTTCTCTACTTTAGTTGCTACAAAGTGTGTCACAATGTGATTGCAAACACATGTTGAGTGGGAAACAGCTGACTGACAGCACATCGTGCACTGAGAAGGAATGACATCATAATCTCCTGTGTTAACAACTTCAGCAACAGATGGCAGTGCACTCAGAATCCATTTACAGTGACAATAAAACAAGCTTTGTCAAGTCCATCTGATATGTCATTCCATATCAAACCACTCACTCCTTGACCGCCCTTAGACTTCCTTCCAAACAATTTCTTACAAAAATAGACCTACGTCAAATACTTCACTGCAAACAGTGGATAATATATCACTTCACCTCTTCAAGGGAGCAAATCCCTCGTGGTTTTCCCTGATTACTTCGCCTTGTGTGATACTAAACGAGAGCTCTAGTGCCTCCGATTGTGTTGGGGTCACGGTTCTTCTTTCTCTCTTCTTGGTTATAGCCTTGGCCTTCTTCTGCCATTGGTTTTCGACGGGCAGATCCAACTCTTTGCCTCCTTGAAAACTTCACCTTGTGTAATGCTAAACGAGAGCTTTGTACATCTGATGGTTTTGGGGTCACGATTTTTCTTTTTCTCTGCTTGTTTTGGCCATGACTCTCTTCAGCCCTCTGGCTTTTTTCTCTTACTGTTTCGGTTTTTGTTTCCCTCGTTGTCCATGATTCCATTTGGAGGTTTCGACTCGTGAAAAGTATCGAATCGTGCTAAAATTAAGATTTGTGTAAATATTTTGAATTGTGTAAAGTTTTGTTTTGTGACAGGTCGTGTATGGCCGTCGTAGTCACTTGCGACTTTAAGCAATATCGTCCTCCTTCTCGTTGGTTTTCTTTCCTTTTGCTCTTGGTTTTTTCTTTCGTTGGTTATCTCTGATTCAATTCGAAGGATTTGACTTGGATAGACACTAGGCCCGACGGAGCCTGACAGATTTAGATTGTGTAAAGTTTTTTGTTTTATGACAGGTCTCGTATGTCCACAGAAGCCGCTGCTGACATTCGTTATCCTCTTCAAGACGAAACAATCATCGACCACCTACAAAACAATTGCAGTCTTCGTTCTGACCACAGGTGTATTAAAGATATAATTATGTACACCAACAAATCTTCCTTCATTCTTGTAAGCACAATCAGGCTAATGCAGCGATCACCGAAAACCCGAAAAGCAAACGTTGGCGTTTCGCCTTTTATTAGGAATCAATGCTGCGTGTTTATCCAGAACATAATTACTTTCATCCTCGAAGAAGAAAGCAGCAAGCAATAAATAATTTCTCCATCCAAACCAGCTGAAAGCTTGGAATTTCTCATTCTTGCAGAATCGTTCTTTTACGCTTAAAACATCGCTCCGCCGACACCGAAGGAATCCGCTTCTTCTCTCCGAAGTCGGAATCAACCTTCAGCATTTAGCCGTTCAAACAGAACACTTTTAATCTTCTTAGACATAGCATTAAAGTATTATTCCAAGAAAAAATCTCAATTCTGCAATTGGTTTCGATCGAATACCCACTCCAACACTCAAGAGATATGAACATTAAACACTGCTGTCTGCTTAATTGGAAAGCTTTAAATGAAGAGTGACACATCCAAATGGGGCTTAACAGGCATTAAAAACTCACACTAAAGCATCACAATTGAACAATATCAGCCCAAATAACAATTGTAATCCTTTTTTGCATTAAAGTTCAATTACACCACCTGTTGGTGAGTGTTAGAAAAATGTTACAGGTGCAGACAAATTGTTTATTTAGTGTTATTGCCCTCTTGAGCCCCATTTTGCACACCTGCAGCCATTTTAGTGGCTCAAAACAGCCAATAATTGTTCTTGTCACTGCACTTTAAGCTCTATCTTTGCTTGTTAACAAAGTCCGGGTGAAAGAAGTGTGTTATTCATAGTAAAACATTAAAATTTCATGGTTATGGCCATGTTTTGTCGGATAAAGTAGCCATAACCAGTGTTCTATGGGTTTATGTTATATGTGAATATGGGATTTTCAATTCTCTGTTGTAATTCAAGTGTAAACAAAAGCCGGTGAATTGTAATTTCAAGTGGAATTGTATATATCTTTGTAAATAATGTTATTCCTGTGAGAGTAAAATTGAATTGCTAATGTGGATTTTGACTTATAAATTATGTATTGTGTTAGTGAATTTTAAAATAAATACCCAAATGTAGAAAGATTGAAGGGGAACCGGTGCCGAAGTTTAAAGTTATTTTTAAAAGTTATTATTTTTGAATTACGGTTGAACCCCGTTACAACGAAACGCTACAGACCAAAAAATTTTTTGTTATAACATAAACCCCATTATAATGAATTTGCAAAATAATTTTGTTATATCGGTTTTTTTTTTTTAGCAAAATGCATTTTGTTTTTGTGCGCTATCTTACAGCGTGTGATATGAAATGTTATTTAAACGAAATTATTTAAGTAAAACTAACATTTATTGACCTAAAAATCAAGTTATTAATCGATAACGATGCGTCATTAGTCACTTATCGGCTATTTCTCAGTCTTTCACGGTAAAAAAGTGAACTCGGGACGCAAAAACCTCGTTATAACGAAAAAATTTCAAATAAACAGTTCGTAATAGGAGGGTTTTCGTTATAGCGAGTTTCATTATAACAAAATTTTTTAACATGGATGTCTACAAAAAAAAAATAGGGGATTTCAGAAATTTTTAAGTTATAGAGGAATAGTTTACTCTTTTTTGAGTAACTACCATTAAAACTCCTCATATGGAGTAAAATGTCTACTTTTTTCTATCGATGAAAAACCATTTGTTTCTTTTCAGGTTTTGCTTGATCTGCCATTTTTGCTTCCCACCTGAATGATTTATTGAATTTGAGTTGTGGCAGTATGGTCATGCAGTCATATTTTGGTATCTTGGGCAGGGAGTAGAATGGTCCATTTCTCTAGAGTGACCTAAGAAGAATGGGAATGGGGGATGGAATTGTCACAATCTTTAAAGTTTGTGTTAAAAAAGTTAAAGTTGAATTGAAAAAAGTGGGGAATTGTGTTAGAAATAATAATATAATATTTCATTATAAACTGATGGAAAGTATTGGAAAATGCTAAAATTTCAATAGAAATTCATGAAAAATAATGAAAATTCTGAAATTTCAATAAAAATCCTTGGAAATAATAAAAAAAATGATAGAACTTCATTAAAGATTGATGGAAAAAACTAAAATTTCACTAAAAATCCATGTAAAATGATGAAAATGCTAAAAATTTCTTTAAAAAACAATGAAAAATGCTAAAACTGCATCAAAAACCAATATAAAAAACTGGAAAATGTTACAATTCCATTTAAAAAAACAACAGAAAATAATAATAAAAACACTAAACTCACAATAAAAAACAATAAAAACCACCACAACTTCATCAAAACAACCAGAAAAAGACAAAAAACCAAAACTTCACTCAAAACTAATAAAACCCCCACCAAAACCATTAAAAAAATCACATATAACTTAATTTCATACAATTTCCCAAACCCCATTACTTCATTCTTTCACTAATTAAACTCTATTTACATTTACTCACTCTTATTCCCTTCTTTAAGTAAACTTACACAACATTTAGGCTGAGTAAGCAAAGCAGATATTTGAAAATCAAAATGGCAGGTTTGAGGAGCTTTTAAGGCGATGATTAAGGAGCTTTAGGAGTCGTGGGAAGGAAACAGATGGCGAGAAACGCCAATGCTACAACTCTCACGAAGCAAAACAGCCACGAGTCAAGTGCGTCTCGAGTATTTTTTCCTTTTCTCTCTGGTGAGCACTTGTAGTCGCTGAAAAGACACTTTTGCTCAATTTCCTAATTTGGTCGTTTATGGGAGAGTAAATATTTTTTGAGGGATGAAGGGGAGTTGTGGTGTGAGGTGAGAGGTTTTGAAGTGGAGGTTGGGAGATTGGAATGTGTGTGGGGTGGGGAATTTGAATGGAAAGGAGTGGGAATGTGGGAATTTTGGGGGGAAAGTGGTGAAATTGTATTGGAAAATTAAAAAAGTGGAATTTCATTTTTAAAAAAGGTGGAAAATAGTGATTTCAGTGGAAAATTGTGGAAATAGTGGAATTTTATTGGAAAATTGTAAGAAAATGTGGAATTTTATTGGAAAATTGTAAGAAAAAGTGGAATTTTATTGGAAAATTGTAAGAAAAAGTGGAATTTTATTGGAAAATTGTAAGAAAAAGTAGAATTTCATTGAAAAATTATGGAAAAATATGAAATTTCATTGAAAAAATGAAGGAAAATAGTGAAATTTCATCAATAAATTGTATAAATAATTCAATTTTATTGTTACTGGATGGAAAGTACCCATTGTAAATTGTGAAAATTATTAAAATTCCACTAAAAATTGTGATAAGTATAAAATTCCATTGAAAAAGTGTGGTAAATACTTAAATTCCATCAAAAAGTGTAAAAAAAACACTCAAATTCCATTTAAAAAATTTAACAACAACCAAAAAAACTACGGTATCAAAATACTAAATGTCTAAGAACTTTAAAATTTCATTAGAAACTAATGGAAAATACTAAAATTCAATTACAAACCAACAGAAAATACTAAAATTCAATTACAAACCAACAGAAAATACTAAAATTCAATTACAAACTAAAAGAAAATACTTCTTCTACAATTTAATAACAAACTTCAAAAATCCATTACAGTATTTCCACTGAAAAAATACAACCCCCTACAACACCCCCTTTAACTCCCTATCCCTCACTCTTAAAAAAAAAAAAAAAAAAAAAAAAAACTTCAAACACTCAAAACATCAAAACACACCATTCCCCATCTCATCTTTAATTACCCCTCCATTAAATTAAAACCCAAGTGAATAATTAACAAAACAACTAATTAATTCACCTCGTCCTCAATTAAAACAAAGCGGAAACATAAATTATTTTCTTTAAAAAAAAAAAAAAAAAAAGGGAAAGAAGAAAAAACCAATAAACACACCAAAATACCCATCAACCCCCACCCCCATAAAGAGAAAATCCAAAAAAAAAAAAAAAAAAAAAACCTCCCAACGCGAGCCTCGAACCCGCGACCCCGACTTCCTGCCATCCAAAGCGGCGTTCTGACTCGCTTAAAGCGCATCACGAATTGAAAGGAGCGCCGTTAAATCCTTCACCCAGAACACGCGAAAGGAGACGGTAATAAAAGATGATGAGATTCGCTTTTATGTGGGATCAAATTCACACTCGCACTGACGTGCAAAACAAAACCACCTCGTAGTCAACAAATCAGCGCAGGCGCACTTTGAAATTGCTTTTATTCACATCTCGGTTAGATTCGCCCACTGGGTTGTAACAGCAAGGATCACGTTGGGGTGGGTAAATGATGGGGATTTTAAAGTTTGTGGGTGAAGTGATCGGTTGTAAATTTTAAGTGAGTTAGTGCGAGGTGGTTAGGTTTTTAGATGGACCGGTCGAGGGATTTTTGGATTTTTAGATGGACCGGTCGAGGGATTTTTGAATTTTTAGATGGACCGGTTGGGTGGAATTTGTTGAAAATGTGGTCTGAATTTTTTTGAAGGACCGGTTGAGAAAAATTTGAATTTTTAGATGGACCAGTCGAGAAAAATTTGAATTTTTAGATGGACCAGTCGAGAAAAATTTGAATTTTTAGATGGACCAGTCGAGAAAAATTTGGAATTTTTAGATGAACTGAGTGACGGATATTGGAATTTTTGGATGGACCAGGCAAAGAATATTTGGAATTTTTAGATGATTACATCAATAAACTCAAAAATCTCGTCTAATCTCGCGTTTTCTCATTCCCATTTCATGCCATCATCTCATTACTTTCACCACTCGACATTCTAAACACATTTCCACATAAAAACACAATAAACCCAAAAATCTCGTCAAATCTCGCCATTTCTCGTCCTTTCTCACTACCACACCACGACATCACCTACTTACTCACTCCTCAACATTCAAAACACAACATTCCCCCATCAAAAACACAACAAACCCCCCAAATCTCGTGAAATCTCGTAAAATCTCGCCACTTCTCACTCCCCACGACCTCAACTTTTCATCACCACTTTCACCTCAATACGCCCTCGCTACCCAGACAAGACAAAACTAGCGAAACAATGTGCCAACAAAGTTCCAAAGGCACGCATGCGCGAAATAGGTTGCACGCGCCTTTACAGCTCAAGCACAAAACTCGACTAATGAGATCAGAGAAAAGACGTCGGACCAATCAATTAACAGCAGGTAATGAAGCGGCTCGCAGCCCCTACGACCACAACAAACTTTGATTGCAAACTCACGTGACGTGAAATTCATCAAAAATTAATTAATTTCCTCAAAATTAAGTTTTTTTAAAAAAAATAAAAAATAAATAAAAATGGCTGAGGGTGTGGTCAGCGGGTCGCGCTGTTTCATGTTGATTACATTGTAATCTATGTAATGTTTTTGAACTTTATGTTTGTGATGTTTATGGTAATGTTTTGAGTTTGGTTAAGAGTTAATCTTAGTTTATCCCGTGTTGTTAATGTGTGGTTATCTAAGGTGGTGCAAGTGGCTGAGTTTTGTTGGGAAGTGGTGGAATTTAATGGAAATGGTGGGGTTTTGTTGGAAATTAATGGGAAATGAGTGGTTTTTATTGGAAATTGATGGTAGATGTTGAATGTTTACTGAAAAGTATTGGAAAATAGTGAATTTTCATTGAAAAGTGATAGGAAATGCTAAATTTTCACTGAAGTGATGGAAAATACTGAAAAAGTGATGGAAAATACTGAAAAAGTGATGGAAAATACTGAATTTTCATTGAAAAATTATGGAAAATACTGAATTTCCATAGGAAAATGATAGAAAATATTAAATTTTCACTGAAAAATGATGGAAAGCCAATTTCTACTGAAAAGCAATGGAAAATAATGAATTCTTATTAAAAAGTAAAGTTCCAATGAAAAATGAAGAAAAACACTAAATTATCAGTAGTAATATCACGAGTGCGAAACAATATTACAATATACACTAAATTTCTTCTAGAGAATTAGAGAGAACAAATTACGTAAACCCCGTTGTAACAAATTTACAGAATAATTTCATTATATCGTGTCTTTTTGCAAAATCCATTTTGTTTTTGCGCTCTAGCTTACAGCATATTATACAAAATATTATTTAAACAAAATTATTTAAGTAAAACTAACATTATTGACCTAAAATTCAAGTTATTAACCGATAACAATGCGTCATTAGTCACTTTTTAGATATTTCTCAGTAACTCGAGACGTAAAAACCTCGTTATAACGAAAAAATTTCAAATACAGTTCGTAATAGATGGATTTTCATTATAGCGAGTTTCGTTATAACAAAATTTTTAACATGGTGTGGTAGATTTCGATAAATAAAGATGGCTGACTATTGTTTTAATATATTTAATTCGTCTTCATCCAATACATAAAACGCAAGTGGTCAGTAATTATCGTGCTTGGACTTACATAGTCCCCAAAGCGCCACCTATAATCACGTAACCTTACAATTTCAAACTATCAATGGCGTAAAAGTATCCAACACATGGAATGTCTATGCGGGAAAATCGAGGATTTCGTTATAGTGGGGTTTAGTTTTTTTAAAAAAATTATAATTTCCTTCAAGTGCCATTTTTTTCAGCGTTGATTCAATCCAGCTCTAATTCATTAAACCCACGTTATATATAAATAAAATTTCCGATATCGTTGTAAAATTCTTCAAATACATTAACAAATATATTCCGCATTATATATCTAGATGCAAAACTCATCCATATTTCATCCTACATGCACTTTTATGCAGTCATAGCCATCCAGCTGTGTTTCAATTCAAATAACTCATTCGCTAGTCAACGACTCTAGTTGGTACACGAAACGTTGCAATCAGTTTCGCATTTCTCTCACTCGAATCCTTAATGCACTGCATTCTAAATTCCAGCATTAAAGTGAATAAAAGAATATTATCTCTTATAATAACCTTGGTCTATTTCCAAGTTAATTATAGCATTTTGTCCCCTTTTATTTTTATTGTAATCGATCTAATCGATTGATTTGGCGCCGTCTAGGTGGCACTGTCAGTTTGACTAAGGACATTGATGTTGGAGGTGAGAACTTGATCCTTCATTAAAAGTAGGGCTACGTTTTTTTCCCCCTTTTTTTTGAAGGAGTAATTTAGGTGGAAGATTAATTGGAGTTTGAGGTTAGGAAATGAAAGGGACGTATGGACTGTATGATTAAAAATGTTACTAAGTTTTAAGGTACGTGAAGTATGTTAGTGGGGATTGTTCGGAACATTCGATAGTGCATTTGCAGGCGTGCGTTTCCCGTTATAAAATTGTAGTTAAAACCGACTATAAACCGTACGGTTCGGTTTGGTTCGGTTCGGTTTATACATCAACCGAAGTAAACCAACTGCTGAATTCAAGTCATTGGCTGGTATGATTAAAGTGAAGCAAAAGCTCCAAAAGTAAGCAAGAGCTCTTACCATTGAAGTAATGTGATTCTCAAAGCTTTTGCTAAAGACTCATAGTAAATCCATATGAATAA